>CAIGRL010008150.1:0-15063 GCA_903798325.1 Fraxinus xanthoxyloides | reverse complement strand
AAAACAAGCCGAGCAGGCTCGGCTCGCTAGCTAGCCGTCCTGCTCGGCTCGTGCTCGGCAATTTTGACGAGCCCGAGCAGCTCGTGACTAGTCAAAATGAGCCAGCGAGCCGACGAGTTGGCTCAGCTCGTTTGCCACCTCTATATAAAGGTGGATGGATATAAATTGCTTTAAAAATCGGGATACAATCACATCACATTTCAATTGGATATGTATTCTTAATTTTCATTTATATATTTATAAAAATATCATGGGCGCTTTAGAACGTCCTCGAAATATATATGCAGATATTGCATACATTTATGATCCATTTTTGTTCAATGGACAGAAAACACCCATGCTTAAGCACCTGACACAACTGCTCCTATAGGTGCAGCTATTCAGTCAAAATTGTGTTGTCTTCTTGCTTTCAATAACTCAACAATTCAAAGTGGAGGTTGTTTGGTTAATTTAAAAACTAAAAAGAATTCTCTCTTTTCTGAACTGCTTATTTACGTATAAATTTACTCAAATGCAAATTTCTTAAGTTAGCCAAATATGAGTACGTGGTTTGAGTTGACCCATTATTATTTTTTTACTTTTTCTCATTTGTTTTCTTACTGAATATATGAGGATGAAATCTCCATCCTGTGAACTTGTTGAGATGTTTCTCGATCAATCTCTTGAATATATATTGAGGATTTTTGGTATAAAAATTGATAAGTGTTGAGAAGTATTAGCCCATGTGATTCGAAAAATCTCACCTATCCAGTCCTTGAGAAGGCTAAACTTTCACTTTTTATTAATTCAGTAAAACAATTACAATAATTTCTTTCCAAAAAAAATAGAATTAAATGAGGACGATTTACAAGCAGGACTTGTTTTCAGAGCATCAATTTGACTTGTTTCTCTGTTGGTCGAGCGTAACAAACATGCTTCATAATAATCCACCGTCGTATGGCACTCCAGTATCAAACATCCAGTCATCTCCAAGCAGGAAATTTGACACAGTAAAATTAGCAGCATCTGTAGAATTAATAACGTGAAATCCAGGCCAATTTACTCTTCCGCTAGTGTTGGATCCTGGCCCTGTATTATTAAACTCAGCATAATATGAAGTATTCAGTGCAAAATCTCCTGACCAGTCATGCCATCCCAATGGATTTATAAAACCATCTATGTAACTTTGCATGTAAATTGTCCTTGAAAATTCCTTCCATGGCCTTCCCAAATATGTCTGAATGCTGGTCGTATTCAGATCGTCTGCTGGTCGAATCGTGCAGTTATGAACGGAAATGCCGGTGTTCTGGTTCGGATCCGTTCTGCCCTGTGCGGTAATAGCATTGAATTGGCCGCGCATTGGGAGACGGGGATAAAGGTTGCAGTTCTGGAAAACGGCGGCAGCATTGCCGAATATGAAGTCAACTGTACCGTAGATGTCGCATTCTCTGTAGAATTGTCGGAGGGAATGAACGTATAACGTGTCTTGGTACGCTTCGAAACTGCACAAATAGAATGTGGATAAATCGGCACCATTTCGGACCGCAACAGCTTGATGTTTGATTGCTCCGGCCGTGTTTCTGAATGTTATGTTGACTGCAACGAAGCCTGCCCCAACGACAGCTGCACACGAAAGAAAAGCAAAAAAACTATTCAGCAGTGAATTCTTAAAAAGCCGAACGAACAACTTGCAATCTTCTAAAAATTAATGTTATTCATAGTGAAAATTATCAGTAATTGTCCTACGTGACATTCACGTGGCATTTTATTATTTGATGTGTAAAAAACTACAATATTAATACATCAGATAACAAACTGTAATGTGTCTGTCACATGGGATGACTAATCGAATGTCGGTAGTTTACATTATGAATATCATTACTCAACTTCTAAGTTGGGGGACCTACAAATTGATGGAACCAATTTCAAGTCGAAAACAATACTAGGGACTCACCAAAGGTTGACGAGTTGAATGTAGTCCATCCATCAACAAAACTATGATTTCCAGTGATGATAGTCTGATTGATTCCATCACCAATCATCATCAAATATTTCTTGTTCTTGGCGATAGACACATATTCTTCATAAACACCAGCAGCTATATATATCAGAAAGTAGCCACCGCTGCCGTTGGAGTTTACCGGAGCCGCTGCCACCGCATCGTTCACGGTGGTAAAATTCCCAGTTCCATTCTGATTCACAACTACAATGTCACTCACCAGAACCTGCTGAAAACAAAATTCCAATTAATGAGTATCAAAACCACGGAAGAAGGTCCTGAATTTAAGTCTTGTCCACAGCATAAGCAATTGGATACAGTGGTTAAAAACCCGAACCTGGTTATCATCATTTGTCTGAAGCAGCCTCCTGTTGCCGACAGTGTTTAAGATTTCTCGATTTTTTCCAGACATTTTTAGGTTCAATCTGCCATTTTGGAATGTCAAACGTTTCCCTGTTGAGTGTGAAGGCTTCTTCCTCTTAGGAACCCAGGCTCTGGTAAAAAGGGCTAAAGAAACGCTGAACAACCTCGTATCATTCGTCAATGGCAATAAAATTCCTTTTCTTACACTCCAGGCTGAGGCTGTAGCCTGAAGGCCATCCACACACGTCTGACTGTTTGTCAAAATGCCGCTAAGAAGTGTCTGAACGTCGTCAGCCTCAAAAACCGGAAGAGTTTTCGATGAAGTTCCATTGACAGTAACGAAAGAGCTCATTAGAAAATCAATATTAAGCTCAGCTAGAAACTTGCAATCTTCTAGAGCCCTCACAGCTGTTATTGTCAAATTTCTCGACCCCCGTAGATACTTGTTAATCAACGAAAGGAATTTCCGGGCCATGGATAAGGATTTTCGGACAGAAAACAGGCCGTAATCGTACGCATTGGATGAGGAATTTGAGTTCGGAACGAGCATTGATTTGCAGAATCCAGGATAAGGGGTGGATTTGCATATGGTTGAAGGGGGGACAGGATTTGCTGGCGAAACATTTTCTGCTGAAGATTGTGTAGATAACGTTAGAACTGCTAAAATAATGCAAGAAATGATTAATGGAGAGAAATACAGCTTATTTTTCATCATTTTAACCAGCGAAAAAAAGGAATAGATGAATTATATGTAAACTTTGTTCTTGTATATTGTATATACACACATATATGTATATATAGATGAGAGGGATGGAGTTTAATGTACTTGAAGCATAAATGCATGTAAGAATTTGTATTTAATATTTAAAGTCAACTTGCATGGCATTTCCAAAACGCGTAGATCTCGATTGAAACTTCAAGGGGTGATGGATAAAGGGAATACTGAATACCAACCATTTTTTTTGTCTTCAAGTTACTTATTATATGTGCGCTACTTATTTTTGGTAACTTACGATTTATTCTGTAAATTAATCCATGACTTTACTAAAATATAATTGCTCATTCACATTCATACTGCATGAGATACCTATGATTGTGTACACGAAAATATTGACGAGGGATGTGATGTTCTCAGAGGATGTTATACACCAACATCGGCTTACTTCGAGGTCATAAAGTTTTTTAAGTTTTCTGCTTTATTTCTTTAAGTTATTAATACATACTCCATCGATTTAATATTTTAATTCTATGTAGCTTGGATTGTTTGACAAGAAGATTCAATATTCATGGAGTAGGAGATTGTTGTAATCCCAAGTTGTCGATTCTTGTGAACACTCGTATCAAACCCAACATTGAGATTGGAGTCTCTTCCCACATCGAATATTAATAATGACATTTGAGATGGTACTCAAATTTTAATATGATTTCAGAGTTCATTAAACTCAAAAGAACAATTCTATCCAATGCTTCAATGAACATTCAAATTCCTAGATTACACTATGGCAAAGACTATGTAAAATGTGTACATTACTTAGATGACAAAAGTGGTCCTTGGTCCGTTTTGAGGTTATTGGTCTCTCAGTCTTCTTTCTATTTCACAGTTCATTTAAGAATATTGCTATTCACGATAAATTCTACACGATTATCTGCCATGTTACACACCTATAGTTAATGATAGGAAATGATCGAAAGAAGAGTACGTTTTGGTACTGGTTTTTAAGTGTTAAATAAATGCTATAGTTAAAAAATTGGTCAAATAACTTTTTATTCACATATTTTGTAAGATCCACAAATATTATCTATTTATCAGTGATTATAAACACCTTGCCAGACTTACCGTACTCATTTCAATAGGTTTGTCTAATTATTATCACGTCATCATTGAGGTTTATTATGTTGCATGACAATGGATATAAAGCATTCATGGCACTTTTCGTAAACGAAGCTAGAAACTACGGGCGGATTTTTGTTGTCAAATTGTCTTGAGGGACTATTGACAAACGTAAGTTTATGATAACTATGAATGTAATCATGAATTAAAATAAATTGTGCCACATGACTTGGTCACCAAATTTAGAATATGAAGTTTTCATTTTTTCTTCAATCATGCTACACTTACTAAAAATGGTTGACGAACAATTTGACCGAACACAGGGTCCATATTTGTTAAAAAAATTTATTTACACAGGGCCCGCATCCACATGAGAGGTTGTCAAACTCGTTGTCATTCATTTTCGGTACAAATTGAAAAACCTTTTTTCAATTCTTGAACAGCAAATCTGTTGGATTGATTGAAGTTATCTTTCTTTCATTCGCTGGAGTCACTTATATGTCACCCTTCAAAGTTGTCCTTTCTGTTTTGTGTATTTAAGTTATTAGTAATTATTCTACCCAATTGGGCCAATTGGTGGTCTGTTTTAAAAAAATGGAAAATTCATAACTCTCTATTTGTGTGCATGAATGTAAATGTTTTAACTTTTTTTACGTCCTTGTTTGGTTCAGCTTAGAATCTTGATTAAAATTTATGTCAAAATTAATAATTAGTATTATTATATATTTTATGTGATCCATAATTTTTCAAGTGGACATTTTATCAAAAAATTATTTAAAGATTTTTATTTGGCTTGTTTATGGTCAAGACTTAGTAAAAATAAGTTAAATTTATTTTTAAAATACTTATTTTGTCAAACATAATTTTCAAAATTACTTTTTTTCTCTTAAAATTTACTTTTTTTTTTTTTTTTAAAAATAAGGCTTAAATTACTTTCTAAAAATGTAATTTTTATGCACGATCCAATCATTATGATGATTTATTGTCGTAAACATCTCGCCCAACCGTAACCCCGAAATAATGAAAAGCGAAAGAAATGGAGGAGGAAGAGAAGAAAGGAAAAAAAGAAGAAAAACATGTATTATACTAGTGAATATAAGAGACTCAGGCACATCAAATACAAATCTTGCTTCGTTCACCTTTTAGCTCAGTCCTGGTTATATTTTTCGTAATCTATCTACATTTATTGGATGTCAAGTCAAATCTCTACCTTCTAATCTATTCTTCTTTATTCAACTTCTTTATTCTCAATTTGAATAAAGAATATACTTAGGTAGTTTGATTAAAAGAATTGCCTGGGTTTGGAAATAATATTCTTGATTCACATTTGTCCATGAATATATGCAATGCAGCAGTTGTTTAAATTTGATTCAAATTAGTCCAACCCTGCCTAATTTTGGATGGGTACAAGAGTAATCAGAAATTAGGTTGGGCAAAATGTCGAGATCAAACCAAATCAAATTAAATCGAGTGGTTCGGTTCTATTCGATTCTATCAAAAAAATTAATAATTTCGGTTTATATATACTAATTAGTAAAGACCCTAATTTTGTGTTGATTAGAGGCAGTTCATTAATTGAATATAGCTCATCGATCCATTCTAAGACATTAAAGACGGATAAAGTTGAATGTACAGTTTTAGTTCACAGTCCCCTCACATGGGGGTGGAGCCCACAATCACGGGCCCCACTCCCATGTGTTGGGACTGTGAACCAAAACTATAACTCTAGCATGATTCCATTAGAGACAGGTCATCAATTATGTGCACTCTAATTTTGTATTCATTTGAATCATTTCTCATTCGCTCCTTGTCAATTTACAAAATGTCGCGACGCTCTGGCACTGCATTTCATGACATTAGTGGATGAAACTCTTTCAAAATAGAGAAATTACATTGATTGTTTGATGAATTATTTACGTTCTTCACAAATAGAGGAGAATCCAATAAAGATTCATGAAGTATTAAACGGTTAATGGTTGCCTCTAAAAATGGATGTAAAAGTTTTGCATAATTCATCATTTATTGTGGGAATGTGCCGCCAAAACTGCTACATTAATTTGGTAAATCGTTGTTAAACAATCTTTTGTATAGGAATAAAAATTGATTTGTGTATTCAAATTATGACTATATTTTGTTAGTTTGGACTTTCGTGATTTTGATGATTGAAAAGTTGAATTTGCTGAATGTTTGATATTTACTTTTTATTTAAGATATATTATTAACTTACAAATTTTAAAAATGAAATTAGAATCAGACCAAACCAGAATCGAACGATTTGGTTCCATATCTTAAAAAATCGGTTCGATTTTCTTGAAATCAGAACCAAATGAAACCGTGTCCAAATTCTACTCGAGGTCAAATGCTTATCAAAAAAATATGCCATACACATTAGGACAAAAACAGAATTTGCACTGGAATAATACATAGAAGGAAAAAGTTACGATTTTTTCAAAATATAATCAAAGGACACAGTATTGAACAAGACTAAACGAGTCAATTCACATATAATTGAGGGTAAATTTGTCGAGTATCTAGGACAATTGGCCTTACCAAACTCGTTGACAAAAATGGCCTATTCAAAATTTAAAAATAACAAGTGGATTGAGACACAAATATTCTCCTGCTAACTACTCCTACTCGTTTTCCTTTTTATGATCAGTCAAATTCCCCAATCCACCTAGGTTTAACGTGGCACTGACTGAACTTCACTTCTTTCATAATTTTATTATTATTTCCAAACTTAAAGCTTGTTTTTCGACTGAAACTGGCAACGGAACAATTGCCTGACCCGAGGCTGGTTATATAATTGCCAAAGTCTAATTAAAAAATTGCACCACAAATCCTGAATCTCCTAACAAAATGTAAATATGCATATTAGATATAGTTAAATAAAATATCAAAGAGAACATTCTTCATATCAATGAATTTGACGGTCTACCCATCTTTGTCAATTCCAAATGGAACTTGATTTTGAACTGCCTAGCTCTATTTCGATGGATTCAGAACTCACCTCTTTGAATTGCCCTATTGAGGTTGAGTAAGGTCGGTGTTTGCAAAAATGCCGACCTGATGGGATCAGAAAGGGAATACGCTATCCATGGAAAGCTCACTCAACGACAATTGATTCTTGAGTGCCCAAGCAACTGAGATCTATTAAAATATTTTATTGTGGTGTATTTGGATGTGGGTATAGTAAGATTTTAAAATGTTTTAATAGATCAGAATTGTTAGATTATCTTAAATAAAAAAAATACCTTAAATAAAAAAAAACTACGATTATCATCATAGTGAAATACTAAAATCGAATTAAACAAAAGAGAAAAAAAAACCATCTATAGTGCAAAGATGTGCACAATCACATCACAAGATGATTAAGATTTGTCATATTAATTTGGTATGCCTAATTGTAAAGTCAAAGTCGCAATTTAATGTTTACCATTGACTCCATAAATCAAAGAAGAAAACGCGCTTTTACTGTACATATGAATGTTGGAACATATTACGATGTTGAAATTGCAAACACGTTTGACAGGCTGGCAATGTTTAGTTTTATTTAATTTCGAATTTTTTTTTCTTTCTAAAAGTTGAAATAAAAACCACCGACGCTTAGACTTTCCTTCAAGTCAACCTAATGAAATAAACTCATTATTTTGCGTGCACATAGAGATTGTACTTGGCCGATCCAATAATCCAAGTAAGCACGATCGGATTCAGTGAGTACGAGCGATCGCTCATTCAAATGCCCATCCAATATAAGGAAAAAAAAAATCGACGGAACCAGCACGGTATCATCCTTGATTGTATAATTATTTGGTGAAATTTGTACATTATATAGAATTAGCGGGTTTAAACAATCAACGGTTGCATAATCCTGGTGGTTTCCTAATTGCAATTTGAGAATCCATTTGCTGTATAATAAATCAGTGACTTGCAAATTGAGCATTACTCTTTTCAATCTACAAGTTTACATCTTTCCGCGTATTCGAGACTGTACTGCGTTCGGTGGACTTTGAAGTCAATGGCTTCGATGCAGTTATAACACCATTATTGAGGGTCTTCATTTTTTTTTTCTATTTTCGGAGATACGTCGTTATTAAGTAATTCAATGTTATTAGTCCCTCTTGGTCTCCATTAAAATTTTAATTTATATTTTTATTCAATCACACATTTTTCAATAAAATAATATTACTTGTAATTCAAAAAAAAAATTCTTCTTTTTTAACCACGCATTTTAAAAAAAAAAAATTATTCCAACCATTAAAATCTCAAATAATGGGGGCCAGATAGGGTATAAATACTCATCTGGATATTCACTTGAAAAAAATATAGCTCAAAACTAAGGTTGAGTTGGTAAAAAAATATTAGAATTTAGAGGTAGAATAAAAATTGGAAGTGTATCGACGAATTCTTGACTTGTTTTCAATTTATTTTTTTTATTTTTTTCATGTATTTTATAAGTTCTTACCAATTTTTAAGACAAACAAGAAACATAAGTAGTTTTAGCCATTTTTACGAAGATTTAAGCTATTAGAAGAATGAATTGATTGTTTTAACTTGTTCTCGTTAGATCTCTTCACATATTGTGTGGACTCATTTCTTCTTCGAAAGTCTCGCACAAGTATAAATTGTTTTAAGCGCGTAATAGTGAGACATGAAATCCAGAAATGTGCCGATTTTGATGCCACATTGATGTTGAAAATAAAACCGCGGACAATATTCATTGCATTAAAAAAAATGTTGAAAACTTTCTCCCAAGATCTAAATAATTAATTAAGTTCGTCTTATTATAATAATTGAATTAATCACATCGGGGAAAAGCGGAATTGTCCTTGAAGCTTGATGAAATTGTTGAATTTTTTATACTCAATAAATTCGGGCGACGGCAATAAATCTTGGCATAGTAGATTAATCTTGCCCAAGTTTGAGTTGAATTATTGAGTTGCATGGTTTTTTGTTAGTTGGACCCTTTAGTGGTAAGTATGGACTTCAATATTAGCCCATAAATTTGGTTAAGTAGCAGCCCATTGACTCGAGTCTTGGACCACATGACCTAATATCCAATCAATATATGCATTCTAGTAGCCGTTTTTGTGCTCTGTGTGTGTGTGTGTGTGTGTGTGTGTGTGTGTGTGTGTGAGCTACATGGAGATGTAGAGAGAAAATGTAGTGAAATGGACAGTCGTTAGGGGGGAGGGGGGTTTGAGAGATTTCCACCATGGTTGTTCCATCGTCTTCTTCTATATTGTATTCACCAACACTACCTTTAAAGTCTCTTTTGTGGGGTAAAAACTTGAGGCAGTCAAAGTGTTAAGAGTCGTTGGATCAAGTCAGTTGATTGGTGTTCGTTCGGTTGATTTTCTAAACTCGTAATCAAACAATTCACCATTTGGAGAAACGGGGACCACCGACGAACTGTGCAAGCTAAGGCTATCAAGCGTGGCCAACCAGTGGGGAAGGCAGCGGCTCGTAGCCTGAAGCGTGTGGGCACTCGACGTCCGCTCGTGTAGGCATGGTGGTTATTCTGCATGTCACTTCTTTAGGCAATTTTCTCCGAGCGATGAGGCGACCTTGTGATGGCGTCCATTTCCTGTTTTGAGCGATACTGTGAAATTTGGATGATTTTGCCCTAAATGGGAGAGTGTTAGTGTCATTTTATGTTGTCGAGGTTGCTAGAAGCTTTAAGACGAATAGTAGCGGCCTTAACGTAGTAAATTCACATCTCTCCTAATTTACGGACTTGCAGATATGGTCCGCTCGGTATCGAATAGTCTTTTACTTTTCGCATTTGAAGTCATCGTGTGGGTTGACATTATGATTGAAATTAACGTGAAGGGGTAATCATTGCATATTGCTAAACTTATGAATTACTTGTTAATTATTTGCTTTAAATTATTTTTGAATTTGTTGTCAAATTGTTTATTCACTATTAGAATTGCACTTGACTTTATGAAAGTTTATGTGACTATTTTGTGAGAATTGTGTATGTACTTTGTTTGTGGTCATCGTTGGATGCGTTTTGTGTTTTGTGCATTTTTGGTAAAATAGCAACACATTTTAAGTTGTATTTTTCTAATAAAAAATGGAATTTTTCAATTGGATAAAATATAATACTTTTAACGACAAATATAGATCTAAAACAAGTGCAAAAATTAAGTCATATTATAAATGAGATAAATTTGGATATGGTGAAATAGACTATCCTAGAAATAATAATAAAAAGAAAGACAAGGAGAGTGGAGAGGCAAACATTACCACTAGATCGAGTGTTGACCCAAGTGAGGTCCAAGTGAGGTTTATGGAAAGTAAACCTGGTTACGACATGTGCATCAGTTTGTGATCCTTTCTGAATGTGTGATTTTTAATTATGTTGCATGATTTTATATTACATTTTAATATATTTGATATGTGCATTTGCATGAATTGAGAGTAATCTTATTACTTTGTGTAATGTGTTTACATGAATAATAGGTTGAGATCTATGGTATACTCATTTTGCTTTGTGAGTGGCGTTAGAAGTTGTTGTAGTGAGAAGAAAGATGGACAACCGTTTTCTCCTTTATCTTTGTGAACATGTGTGGTTTGTGAGATTATATGGAGTGACCCTGTGAGGGTTATCTTCTTTTTCTTTCTTCTATTATCTTGGTGGGTGTCACCTTCACCATTTCCTTTGTGTGATAAATCCTCTGTGAACTTCTTGAACATTGGTGTTGGAGTAACCTTATGGTGCGTTGATCGATTTAAATTAAGTTCTAACCTCTGTGGTCACCAAAGGTGTTGATTTATGCTATAATGGGGTTAGGTCTATTGGTAATGTGGAGAATAGATGCACAAGGGTACATTGGTGGTATTTATTTGAGATGTGAATTGTGACATTTGGATTATGAGTGGAGATGTGATTAAATGTTGGTGGTTTTGATGTACATTGAGATAAAACATGAGTGTGTGGTCGTCTTTGTGTTCTTTCTAGAGTTTCCAATTGCCTTCTCTCTTCCTTTATGAGTGCATACGAACCATCATTGTTGGAATCCTCTATCTGTTATGACCTTGTACAGATGGAGCATGAGAGTGACGCTTCTATCACTTCTATTAGGTAGAAACCCATTATCGACTTAAAGTTGGAAGAAGTGAGGTGTAATAGAGGATTATCCTTTGGAGTTAAGATATGTTATGGTTTATCAGTTATTAATGGATTTAATGATCAATATAGTGAGTATGGTGGGCGATGAAACGAGATATACGCCCTTGAGGTGCGAGCAACACGGAATATGATAGGATAAGTGTTGTGAAATCTTTTCATGTGGTTATTTATTTATTTGTTGCCTATGCGTTTGACTTTTTGATTGATTAACCTGGTGTTAATCTGAGGTTCTTTATGAACTTGTTTGAAAAGATCCATATTATCCTATATTATATCTTCATCACATATTTATTTGCTCTTGATTGATTAATGTGATTACTTGTTTCTACTTGAGTTTATTTTTATTATTATTATTATTATTTTACCTTAGTTTTGGTGAGTACATAGAACGGGTATGGTACGTGTTTCTGATCTGAAACACAAGATAAGGTACACGATCCCAATTTTATTGATTATATTGATTATATAAGTATAAACTTTGTGTGTTCGTTTGCTTATAGGTTGATTGTGTATCAAGGTGGAGATTTGTTGAATTTTTGATATTCAATAAATTCGAGCGATGATGATAAAATGATGTTGGATATTTTATCGACATCAAAGTGACGGCTCGACTTGAAAACAATTAATATACCTTCGAAGGGCCCAAGTTTGAGTTGAATTATTGAGTTGGATGGTTAGTTGGACCATTTAGTAGTAAGTTGGGACTTGGATATTAGCCCATTAATTTGGTTAAGTAGCAGCCCATTTACACGAGTCTTGGCCCCATATAAGATGACCAATTATCCAATCAATATGTGCATTCTACCAGCCGTTTTTGTGCTACGTGCGAGTTAAATGGAGAGGTAGAGAGAAAATGTAGTGAAAGAGACGGTCGGTTTGTGGGGGAAGGGGGTTGACAGGTTTTCACCATTGTTGCTCAATCATTTTCTTTTATATTGTAGTCACCACCACCATCATTAAAGTCTCGTAAAAAATTGAGGCAACCAAGGTGTTAATAGTTATTGAGTCGAGTCAATTGATTGGTGTTCGTTTAGTTGTTTTTTGAGTCCGGAATCAAGATTTCTCGAAAATTTCCTCAACAAAAATTATAAATCTAAAATCACGCGCCAAATAGCAACCGGCTACAAAATCTTCTTGTCCAGTTTAGTTTAGGATTCCTTTTATGCCCTCATTGTATATGCATTCTCTAAACTTTCATTACATGTACAATTAAACCTTAGCCTTTTCTAAAGCTCTCAAAGGGATCGTATCGAACCGATATAATTTAAGCTCAAATAATTGAATTATTTTTCACGCACTCTACTAAGAAAAATTGAGCTTCTAAATTATATAAATTGCAAAAGCAATAATATTTCAATTTACTGCATTTACATCATTTTAATTTCATCGGATTTCAAATAAATAGATTTGCTAGAAAATAATTGTTTCACTCTTCTAAATATTATATCGCTCAAGGTTGCTTTTTCTTTAATAGTTTATTCGAGATAAAATTATGTAAACTAAGCTCAAATAATAAATTGCTCTCAAAAGAAAAATTTAAGCAGATTCATTAACCATTGAATAGGTAATATTTTTCAAACACAAATATGTGCTCACTACTTCGATTCTTGTTGGTTCCCAACGTAATGAGGTATTTAATCGTACGCATGAATCCCACTCATTAGCACTTCAAATACCTCGAGGTCTTGAAGAGCAACGACTATGCCGTAGCGTACTGAGGTGATCATAAGAATTAATCAACACATATTAGTCTTATCCAATACACTTTCAGAATGTACTAGTGCTTGATGAAAAAATATATATATATATATGATTATTTAATACGATTTTGTGTGATTCTAATTTTAAAAATTAAAAATCAAATAACATCACCACTCACGGGATTTGGAAAAATAAATAAAATCAAACACTAAGAATTTATTTGAAATGTTTTTTAAAATAATAAATACCTGGTTTGTGAAACGACAAGGCTAATTGGCACAAAACGCTTCTACATTTGATTTGTATTGTGGAACTGTCCTCACCTTTCATTTCTTAGCATTTATGTCCTCACCTTCAACGTTTCGTGCTCCGAAAGTCATTTTCACCATGTTTTGACGATTTTACCCTCCTAATCAAATATAACAAAAGCAGAAGAAAAGAAAATTGAATAACACATTGCAATTATGTGTCCAAATTTTTTAAAAGGTGCAAACGAGTCCAAATTTGAAAAAACCATTACCCCTAATCCCGAGCCAACCACCGCCCAAACCACCGGACCTCCATACCATCGGAAGGCCCTCGCTCCATCAAATGCATTAAAATTAAGTCCCATGTTTGGTACAAATTAAAATTGGATTTTAATCTCAAGGCAAAATCAACAATTAATTTTAACCATACATTTTATAGGACCCACAACTTTTCAACCACACATTTTATCAACTTTTATCAAAATCTACTAAAAAAATGATTTTAACATATAACAAACCAGGCTTAAGGACTAAATAAGGGAAGATAAAATGTGTTGGTTTTCTTAAAACTTTCACTTATTGGTGAAAAATAATATATATATATATATATATATATATTTTAGAATGTATAGTAGTAAATGAGTGTGAGAAAAAAATAGAGAAAAAAGATTTAAATTGAAAATATTTATCGACTTGAATTATTAACAGTGCTTTAGAAAAGCGCCTAGATTCGAAGCGTGGTAAAAACAATGTGTCTTGAACCTAAGCGGAAAATAAGTGATTAGTTACAGTGTCGATCGCTTAATGTACTGCTAGATGCGCTTTTTTATTTATTATTATTATTTTTTCCAATTCAAATGTTTCATCTTCCCTTTTAATCATTAGTTTATTATACGATAAACACACAACCATACGACAATCTTGAATTGTAGTAGGTAAATTGTAGAAGGTTGTGATGATGAAGAGAATGATATCTTACAACTTACAAGATGTGTTGCTCAAAATGAAATAAGGAAGCCCAAGGAGAAGGATTTTGTATCGGACGGCACGGAGATCACAAATTGGATGAAGTGGATATGGATTTAAGTCCGATAGAGTGATATAAGATTTAAGGTACAAGTTATGTAATTATGATTTTTAAATTTATTTTTTTGTAGGAATTATTAAGTAAATATAGTATTTTATAATTTTAGTTATTTGATACGTTTTACTTGAATTATTGATTATTATTTTTGAATGATTAATAATTTAAAAAAAAAACATTTTTTTTCTCAAAGTTTGAAACTTAGCCTCCACTCTATAATTTTTAGAACACTGATTATTAAAGGATTCTACAGGAGGGTGGTGACATGAACTTGCGAAAAAAGGCTAATGACGTGCCGTTTGATTCTTTTCACATGATTGTTTCAAATTATTTAGTCCTTATTTGAACTTCATTTTTTCAAAAATTCATTTATACAAAATTTATTCTCAATCACGCATTTTTTCAATAAAATAATTTTACGGGTAAATCGAAATTTTTATCTTACTTTTAACCCCATATTCTTTTAAAAAATCACTATTCATAAACACTTTTTTCCTTCAAAATGAGGCTCAAACAAGGTCATAATTTCTCGATAATGCATGTGTTCGTACAATGACTAAACTCAAACGAACATGGCATAGATGTAAACGGCTAAAAATAAAAAGATTTAGCCCTCGTTTGACCCACATTATTTTTTTCATTCTCATTCTTCTACTCATTTTCAACCACGCATTCTTCAATAAAATAGTATTTTTCATCACATCAATAACTTTTCCTTCT
>CAIGRL010008110.1:0-19659 GCA_903798325.1 Fraxinus xanthoxyloides | reverse complement strand
AAATTATATCCCTTTAATTGATAATTTTCATGAAAAATAAAGTCAAACGAACATCAAAAGATTCAAAAGTTTAATATTTTTCAGGTGAAAAATCATACAAATCAAATACAATTAATTGACAATTCTCAGTAAAACGAGTTTTAGGCAATTCAATTTTCTAAAATTCATTCTTTCCACTCAATTTCATTCTTACGATGAAACGGACCCTTAAGGGGGAGTAATCTGTTATTTATATTCTAGTTTCTATTTAGTATAAATCCACGAAAATATTATTTTATTGTAATTTTTTTTCACACACACTCGACACGAAAAATGCTAGATGAACATAATGGCTAATATAGGGGTTGACACAATTGCCAAATGGCGGCCCCCTATTGAATGGGTGTCTGGGTCCACAGGCACCCACCCAATAGGGGGTACCATTTGACAATTGTGTCAACCCCTATATTAACCATTATATTTCTCTCGCATAACTCCACTCGACACTTTCACACTCACTTACTTAACTAGAGGACACCACTATCCCACTAAATTACTAGGCCCACTTCCTCTCTCATTTACTGCCTACCTATCACCCTCTTCTCTCTTTTTCACTCAACCATGTACATACAGCAACACACACATATAGGTAGCAAAGTCGGTTATGAATCATTCTAACATGGCGGTGTCTGCAACTCTTAAAACATTTTCCAAATTTTTCTACAAATGTCAGTTAGGGAAAATGTAAGAAGTAGGTTGGTGAAAATCCCAGAATCCTCTGGAATTTTTTTTTTTCAAAGTGGTTTCTACAATCTTCCCTTCAACACCATCTTTTCATTTTGACTCTTTTCTTTTTCATTATGCACAACTTTGCTTTAAACTCAACAAGTTTTGAAACGTTCCGTCCTCCATTTAATGCATCTGTTACTTCAAATATATTTGGCTCTTCCATGCTTTCATCTTCATCAATTTTGATACTCAATTTCTCATGTCCACTCAATTTTCTTATTTGTGATTGTAAATTTATACGTACCTCAATATCTTGTTGACACTGTCGATCCTCCGTTAAAGTTTTTTGGTCCACGTCATTTTGCCAAGAATTTTGTGTCGCTCTTACAAGTTCTTTATCCCTTGGCACTTGTAGATATTTAGATTCCTTAGGACTTCGTTGTTGAGCTTCTATAACTTCTTCTTGCAATTTGTGTTCTATTTCCTTTAAATCTTGCAGCTCCACTCTCTACGGTGTCTGCCAAGAATATACTTCTTCAAGCACCTCTTCGGAGTTTGTTAATTCTTCCTTTTGCGGACTCCACCAACAAAACTCTTAACGACCACGATAGAATCTCATGAGTTATCGACCCAATCATCTTCGCAATCCAATTGTTCAAAAAGGACCATATCTCACTCTAATTTGTCCTTTAAACTTGAATTGATTTTCTTTTCTCGTGCCTGCTCAATTGTTGTTGTGGATATGCTTCAGTGTCCCATTCTTCCACCATTATAATTTTCTTCTTTGTTGGAGGTTGCTATATTCCCTTTTGTTGGTTCCTTTTTAAACTAAAAATATCTAGCATAATGACCTCGTTTTCCACATTCAAAGCACAAACCATTAAATCGTTGACATCTCTAACCTCTCTTGTCGTAATCTTGTTTAGCTCTCTTTGTCTAATAGCTCCCTTCAGTTTGTCTTTTAAATTTATCTTCTTTTAATTCTTTATTTTTTGTTTACGGGGTCGACCTCTTATTTTATAACTATAAAGTATTTTTTCTTCTTCTTTCTTTATTGAGACCCCTAACATTTGTTTGGTTAACGCTTATTAGTAGGCCAACAAATTTTCGAGATTGACCACTGAAGGTTGCTCGGCCAAACTTGTATGACAGCAATGAATCCTCTAAATTCAGGTCTCAAACCGTGTATAATTATTCTTCTTATTCCAGACTCCGAAATCTTACTCAAAGAATCTAATTATGAAATTTCACGACAAAGAGATTTAACATTATTAAAATATTGATTGTCGTTTGTTCTCCTTGGGTGATTCAGGGTATCTCATTTTTCAACAATTGCAATCTTGAGTCATTTTTTTTTCAGAATAATGTGGTCGGAGTGTTCCATGCTTCCTTCGGTGTGTTCTTATTCCTTATGTGCTCCATTAATTCTTTTTTGATTGTCGTCTTTATGACGAATATAGCCTTATCTGTTTTGATTCTCCATTTCTTCAGAGTTTTGACCTCCTCTTGTGGCATCACGTCACTTCTACCAACTTCTCATAGGTCTTGCCCTTGGAAATACGACTCCAAACAAGTTTGTCGTGTGGTGTAATTTTGATTACTGAGCTTCTTTACTCCACCTAGCACTTGTAAGTCTTCCATCGTAATTTGATCTGTCTCCTCGTAATCAAGCTAACTTTACAAAAGTTTCCTAATCTCATTTTGTGCACGACCACCCGAAGCTCAAAAATTCGTCACTGACCGCCCCACTCTGATACCAAGTTGTTGAGTCTAAATTCACGAAAATGTTATTTTATTATGAATTTTTTTACACACTTGACGCTTTCACTCACTTATTTAACTAGAGGACACGACTATCCTAATAAATTACTAGGCCCACTTCCTCTCTCACTTACTGCCTATCTGTCGCTCTCTCTCCTTTTTTTTCACACAACAATACACATACAACAACACAAATATATGTAGGTAGGAAGGACCTTGTTTGGTGTACAAAAAAAAAAAGTACAAAAATCTTATAGAATACGTACAATATGTGGGATCCTTTTTTTTTTTTTGACAATATTCGATTCACATGAGCCCCACCCCCAAGTGAGTATTTGTAATTCTCCTGTACGAACTTTCTCTGTACAAACAGAATTTTCCTAGTAGCAAAGTCAGTTATGGATCATTCTAGTTTGGCAGTGCCTACAACTCTAAACATTTTCTAGATTTGTCTACAAATGTCAGTCAAGGAAGATGGAAGAAGTAGGTTAGTGAAAATCTCAGAATCCTCTAGAATTTTTCTTTAAAGTAGGTAATGATTTCTACAGTTTCAATTAAATGACAAATAGTTAGTTTTAGATGAGTTGCACCAACATAATATCATAGCAAGGTTTGAGTTGTTTAGCAAAAATATAAATTAATAAAACTTTAAATAATTAAATTTATCTTCCCTATAACATTTAAGACTTTTAGTATTTGTCTAACAAGTCATAAATTGACAATTACAATATCCAAAATACTGACAAATTCAATTAGATGCAGTATTGGGAGAGTGAGAGACGCATGTCCAAGATAAGGAAGATGAGGCAGAAATTCAATTTGTAAGTTGTGTAATAGGGGCTTCCATGAGCAGGAAAAAAAAAAGACAATTTTAAATTGAAGCAAAATAGGAAAATAAAAATAAAAATGATACCTCTCTAGGCATGAGAGTCCTGGGAATTACTCTGGAGAAAAGAACATAACAAAAGTTAATTAACATTAAAATTTATTAAACCAACATTAATATCCATCCCTTTCATTCTTTGCAACTTTTAAGATAGAATAACATTGACAAATTCTTTAAGATAGACCTATCACGTGACTAGAAAAAAAAGGGCACTTTTAATTTTATTTTTTCTTCATTTAAAAAGTTTTCTTCCTAAGTCAAGTGTCTAATTTAATGTTATTAAGTATGATTTTTTTGCTCATCTTATCTTCTTCTTCACCCACCCTCGACCCATTTACCCTATTGTACAACCCATCCACCCAATGCACGAGAGCAGTTTGGGAGACTCTCGTGTCTCATGAGCACCAATTCACGACTCAAGACTTCCTCGAAAGTAGATTCTGAAAAAAGGGGGACTTGTAGATTGACAAAGGGTGCAATGGGCTAAGATTCTGAACAAAGGGGGGCTTGTAGGACGATCGAAAGGGCTTTGGGTTTGAGGAAGAACACGAAGAATATGATGAAGTTAGAAATATATTTTTAAAATCTCCACTAAAAAGAGGTATTTTTAAAGGAAATTAACAGTGAAGTTGCCTTTTTTCTTTTTTTTTTTTAAATTTGCCTTTTTGACAGTCTTCCTTAAAATAATTTTTCCATGAAAAGAAAATTGAGCAAAAACAAGAAACTCACCCAAGAACATGGCGACCACCATTGTAAACTGCTTGGGACACCAATCCCATCAAACCATTGCTTCCTCCACCGTATACCAAGTCTATATTTCTTGATACCTTTAGTACACCACAAGTTCAATGACAACTTAAAAGAAACAAGTTCAATTTTACTCCACATTTTGTGAAACAAATGTTATATTAGAAGTGAATGAATCCTTTCCCGAGATTGTCCGAATATAGTATGTGTGCGTGATGCGACACCACTTTTCGATCATTAAAAAATGCAACAAGTTAATACTGAGTAGAATGAAACTAATTTCACAACTATTATTTCTGTTTTGCATTATTTGATACACATCCATAACGCTATGTAATATTCACAAAAAAAAATTAAAATTAAAATCATATTTGTATCTTATTTAGTCTCTATTAGCCTCCATTTTTTAAAACTTATTTTTCTTCAAACTCATTTTCTATCACACATTTTATGGGATTCGCAGCTTTTATCAAATTTTCATTCACACATTTCATCAACTTTTATCAAAATCTACTAAAAAGTTAATTTTTACCAAAACAAAGGGCTGATAATTTTGTCCAGAAACTACATGCACATGGGGATGAGCACTCTCATTCTTTGTCCAATATAGGTGCAAATTATTACTATTTTTCATTTATATTATTGTACAACTCGAGTTTTTTTACCATTTCTAACCAAAGCTAAAAAAAAGCTTTAATTATTTAAACCGAAAAAAAAAAAAGAAAAAATTATGAAGAGCAGCAAATGAAAACAGACAGAAGAAAAATATATACCAATTCTTTTCCAAGCTCCACAGCTGCCTCCTTATAACTGCTTCTCTTTCCTGGACTACTCCCACAAAATACACATATTTTCTTGAATTTCGAGTGCTTCATTTCCCCATTTATTTCCATCTCCATTCCTTCTATAATTTCTACTTGATCTTGAATGAGTGCGTAGGTGTATACAAGTTAACCAAAACTGCCCATTCTCTATTCCAAATTTATAGTAATAATCCCCCATGCGCCCAACCCCTCATGCCCACAACTTTAAGGGACCATGCATGTATCAACTGAGTCTAGTTTTCTGTGTCCCACAACTTTGACTAATAGTGGATATGTGCTATCAAATTGCAGTGGCAGTATGCAAATGTGGATGTAGAGTCTGCAGGGATAGTACATAGTGTTGAAATTTGGTTTAGAGTGAAAAAAAAAATTTAGTTAAGTATGAAAAGTGACTTTCGTCAAATTTAACTAAATATTCGGATTTGATCCGTTATTCAAATTGTGAGTATAAATAGACTAACTTGTTTTACTCGTCGAGTAAATCGTCGTGGTATATTTAGAATCACAAAACCAATTCCGAATGAACGAGAAATTGCAATCCAAATTTGGATAGAAAAGAGGAAATACTAGCTGAAAAATTGGCTAACACTATCGCTCGAGCGAGCTCGAGGGATGAGACTATCACTCGAGCGACAGGCAAGCGAGAAAAGTTCTGATGAATAGGTGTCAATGTCGCTCGAGCGAGAGACTAGCAACACGTTAGCGACATCAAATGATGCGACCTTTGATAAAGGTTGTTTCCATTTTCCATAGTTTAATTACGCTCACACGAATTAAACTTAAATATCTTCTTTGTCTAAACAACCATTTACATATACTAACGCATCAATACGTAGTATAGTATGACAAAGCCAAAATGCGAGAGAATATACTAACGCATCAAGGGCGTGTTCAGTATGTAGAATGGTGCCACAACTCGACCAAATATCTAGCATGCTTTCAAAACCCAACGTATGATCCTTGGAGCCACCACAACTCCTTTATGACTGGATCAAACGGAATCGTGTTACTGGTCAAATAAAAACTAAAGAATGGGTGTAACCGGTTCTCTCTGTGTAGGTATACAAAAGGGGAGAGCTAAATGTAGACGAGCAAGAAAATTCTCATCCATAGTATAACCTATCTTGAATTTATTGGAATAAGATTCAATTTATTGTTATTATTAAATAATAGAGTTTACATAATCCTAAATGATTGTCAAATGACTGTTTCTAAAGTTAGATGGAAATTATTAATCAAACGATGAACAATTTAATACTAGTTTCAAATGTGGATCATCATTTGTTATAAGAATTTCCTTACATAAAAGTCAAAACTTAAAGGTCAAGTGGTGGGACTTCCATAGTACCATGTAAAAGGGTCATGATTCATGCACCATTATCCTATGACAAGAAATGAATAGGAAAGTAAAGAGGAAATTAGGATCAGTCATGCTATACAAAACATGTTCAATGACAGGTCAAAAATTGAAAAGACACGTGTCGACAAATGATTGGACAGTTTTTTAAAAAGAAAAAAAACTACACCCATTCATTGTCTGCCACACTACTCTGTCACCTCCATTCCCGTCCTTGAATACGTCCAAGGAGTATTATTCAATTAAGATTTGTTCTGAGTTAGACATATGTTGAGTTAACTTATTGTTTTTTTAGAGTACACGCAATTGAATTATGACTAATGAATAATTTTCGAAAAGTCCAAAAAGAAAACAAAGGACAATAAGAGGCAACATGGGGGGTAAGAAACACATTGGATGAATATGTACAACATTTTCTTGAAGTCTTCCTTTCTCCTTTTAGTTAGACATATGTCGTGATCATATGTGCTCCATTCCCTAATTCCTCACTCCAAACTTTGTCCAATTCAGCCCCAGTAAAATTCCACTAAACTTATTCCCTTCCCCGCTCCCCTCACCCACTCAAAGGGAAAAAAAGAACTACAAAAGTTTTCATTTCTAACATGAACTTTTGTTTTTAAAAAGTTTTTCGATGGTCTTTTTTCGATGGAATAAACAAAGAACTATCTATGCGTCTAGCAATGTTTGGGCGAGATCTGACTAGCATGCAATGTCCTATCACGTGCTCTCTCATGGCTTGAGCCTTCGCTCCAGTTTGAAATATTATCATGCAATCGTAGTTGACTCATTAACTAGCTAACATCAGTGGATGAGTGCCAAACATGAATGTTTCAATCACATAACTAAAGGTAATTCGAAATGAATTATGCTTCTTGTACATTCCTTGTTGACATCTCCTTACGTGTGGGAAATGTAGTCATTGATTAGAAAATGTATTGTTAAACTCAATGTACAAAAAATCTATGAACTCACATGATGTCAAACTCGATGTACATTTAGTATGATTGATTCGAAATTGGTGAAGATGTAAAGGACAAAAGGACAGTTCAATTTGAATCCAAAACTTACAGTGTCAATTGTGTCTTCCAGTCAGACAATTTCTATTATTGCTATAATTTGAGAGTCCAAATTACATGATTCCTACTTCAAGCTAAAGTAGAAGAGGCTAATCTAAAAGGACACACAAAGACTCCATTGTTCTCCCCAAAGGTTCATCATGCAAAAAGATGCAACTGGAAGGCACGATGGTTTAAATCAGTCGAGTAGGAGAATGGGACACAAGTTGAAGGAATTTGATTAGGGTTTGACGGAAGAACTCAATAAAAATCGAAAATTCAAACCAAGTCTTTGGACTAGACTTATAGTTTGTTAAAATTTGGGGTTCCATCTTAAAAGGTCAACCTTGTTAAGAGGAGTAGTCCAAGATTTTTTATTAATTGGTCTGTGTCAACATCATTTATCGATGTGTGATATATATCCCTTAACATAGTTCNGTTGAAGGAATTTGATTAGGGTTTGACGGAAGAACTCAATAAAAATCGAAAATTCAAACCAAGTCTTTGGACTAGACTTATAGTTTGTTAAAATTTGGGGTTCCATCTTAAAAGGCCAACCTTGTTAAGAGGAGTAGTCCAAGATTTTTTATTAATTGGTCTGTGTCAACATCATTTATCGATGTGGGATATATACCCCTTAACACGCCCCTGCAAGATGATGGCTCATTTGAGCAGACCAATCTTGAAATTCATGTGCTCATTTTAGAGTCTTAACGGGATCGAATCGCTCGTTGGAGTATAATTGGCTCTGATACTATGTTAAGATTTGGGGTTCCATCTTAAAAGGTCAACATTGTTAAGAGGAGTAACCCAAATTTTTTTATTAATTGGTATGTATCAACATCATTTATCGATGTGTGATATATATCCCTTAACATAGTTCCCAATGAGACAAATACATTCTCCCTATTTTTTTATATTTTTTTTTTAATAACATGTAAAACCCACATTAATTACTATAGAAATACAAATCGTTCTCATGGTCCGGCTGTAAACGTGTTTTTATAGCCACTTATAGTTATCCAAAACTAGCTTTCTTGTGAACAAGAAACAAAAGGCCACAATCTTTTCTTGTAAAATTTTGTCTTGAAGGTTCCTTTATATCATTTCCTATCCAATATAAGAAATTTGACTTATTTTAAATGTTTAAGTAATTTTAATATTACATATGTGAGATGACAAAAAAAAAAAAATGCTATTTTTTGTTTTAATTTTTAACCATTTTAATTGAAGGGTTTCGTGGTCTAAACTGTTTAATACTGTTAAAATATGTATAGACTAAGAGACGATATGTAAACAAGTGGATGTAGTACTATAAAAGATAAGATAAGGATTTAATGTTTGTCTTACATAGGTCTCAACATGCTTTGTCTTATAATAGTGACGTGAGTAATATAATATGTAAGATAAGGGCGGTGAATCAAAATTAATATAATACGTTATAGTTATTAAGGATCTAATTATATAAAGTTTCTAATAAATAAGTACTGAACCAAATAAAGTGAAAAAAAAAAAAAATTAGAATTCGATGATATTTGAATGAATAATTTAATTATTCTGCAATTACTAAAATTATTTGGAGAAATTCACTTAATTATTCATATACAAACCTAAAAATCAAATAAGAAAAATAAGGATGGAGAAGAACGAGTAAAATCATAATGAAATTGCAGCCTTTTGGAAAGAAAATTTTAAAACATACCTAGTTTGAATCTTAAAATATTTCCTCCCACATTAATAAAATAATTATTAGTACATAAGGTCACGAGACATGGAATAAACAATACTTTTAAACTAAGGTTAAACTTTCAATAATTAATTATGGTAATAAATCAAACTAATAATTAATTCTTGGGTCAGCACGACTTAATTTTCTGTCCAAAGAGTAGTTAAGGAATGTTAGTCTCATAATTTGTACTTATTTTCTTTCCCTTTAGATGGTAGCAAAATTAAAAGGGTTAGACCAAAATATGAAGAAGCAATGAAAAGGCAATCACATGATGCAAAACTTTGCATTATCGATGTGGAATGATGGATATATATACGATGGAAGGTCACATGCACCCTACGATGTCTATAATGAAATAATGTAAAATCACATTAATTTTAATACTTAGTGTGATATTTTTCCTCGTTATGCAAAATACTCGCTTAGTCGCTTACCAAAGAACCAGTAACTCTTTTGTCCTACGTTTAGGGTTTCAACTTTATTTTAGGAGAAACGCCTGTAGATTTTAGTTCTCTTTTCTAGTGAATATTTGCACACAAAATCTTTCCAACTACCAAAAAGATTTTTTTTTTTTTTTTTCTTCAAGTTAATACAGTGATGCTGTAGTCTTTAAATACAAAAACTTTATGAGATTCCTGTGTTCTACTGGTTTCTTCAATAAGTGCGAGTGTTTTTTATAAATATCAATTTTTGTTGTGTACTTGAGTGCACGAAACGAATATACTTTCTTTTCACTTTATTCTTTAGGTTGACAACTCTTGTAGTGCCAATCGTTGGTGACAAAATGGTATTGTTATGTAGTTGCAAAGTCCAATCATCTTGGGCCCATGATCAAATCACAGCCACAGATCATGACCCTTCAACCTCTCATTAATCATGCCTATCTTAATTGTTCACCAACAGCAACTTAACGAGGCCAAGCTAATCGACCTTAGAGTCTTAAGACATTAAAGATAAAACATGGGGCCTCATACGAGCGGCAATAAGAAATAAGTCATAACTCATAACAGGCACGCATAACACCTATATGTTCCAACCTAGATGATGATGATGATGAAAAAAAAAAAAGCACTAATTATTACACCTATAACTTACGTGGTATGCTCAGGCGGAGGGCTGAATCTCATATATGTTAGTATGATATCGATTATTCAACTGAATTGGGACTATTAAATCATCAAGAAACCTTGTCTTGAGCTTGAAACTCGCCCAATTACCATCATCACACTTAAAGTATGAAAATCGCTAAGCCTGGTCAAATCCCCTTATCCCGTTGCTTGCACTCATATTATATCTTGTCCGACTGGTTGACTTGACCGTTGAGGTGCGAACAGTAGCTAGACTTTTTTTCTCAACCGGCAGCTTTTGCCTCTTGATGGAGTGTTGTAGTGTGTAGGTGATGCCTACATGAAGGGGAGGTGACCAAGATTATATTAGTGCATTTTTTGAGGTCAACACTAATCATTCCATAACAATGATTTTTATGTTTCTCATCAATGAAAGATGCAATTCACTAAAGTGTGAAAAGCATTTGCAACCATTATAACATAGTTTGCTTTTTACGGCATATAAGTGCACGTCATATAAAACAATCCCTAGGCAATGTGAGGTTAACAGCAGAGAGACTATAAACAGAAATAGAGTAACATAAAGTAATGAAAAAGATGGGAGAACTAAACAGAAAGTGAGAATTCAAAATAGTTTGTTGCTTACCAAATTATGGTTGACAATAAAAAGCTTTGGGTAAAAACAAAGGCAAATAGGCATAAAACTTAATACAATTCTTGTCCATTCTTTATCACCAACCCATGTGCAAATTCTTGTCAATTCCAACTTAGTCTTGGGGGCTTCAGAAGAGGTGAAAGAGTTGAGAGACCGGCAAAAGAGAAAAGAGGCAAATGGGTGCCACACATTGGTGATCTGGTGGCTATGGCTATGGTTTCTGCTTTCTTTTTAGCGTGCGTTTGATTGCGAGTATGGAATTTGCATGAAAAAAAATTAGGTTATTAAATTGCCTAGAATTTGTTTTATTGAAATTATTAATTAAATATATTTGATTGATTTAATTTTCAACTTATAAAATATTATACATGTTCATTCTTTATTGGTGGATAGTTGAGAAAGAGGAGATAGATGAGAGATAGAAAGAGAGAGTGAATTACCTAAAAAATAAAAATCACCTAAAGAAAATATTTTCCTAGGAAAAAATTGCCAATCAAACAACATAAAAATAGGAAATTAGGTGAAAGAGAAAACACATTTTCCATAAAAAAATATTGACAATCAAACACACCCTTAATTCTTTTTCTTTTGTCTTTGGGAGGAAAGAAGTGAAGTGAGAGAAGGGAATTAAGTATTAGGTTTTTTTTTTCTTTTTAATTTTTATTCAATTTAAAAATTAAAATTTTCAAAGGTAATTAAAAAAAAATTAAAACTTAGTGGCCCGAGGAAAAAAAAATTCTCGCGTTATTTCTTGTATAATATACTTGGCGTGTACAACATTTAAGTCATTGCCATAAACAGTCTATAGTAACAAAAATGCCACGAAAGATTAATTACGTTGTAGTGAACATCAATGTACCAAGAGCACCCTATAACCAATGTCATGACATGACTATTTTCACATTAAAAGTAACTATTGATTTTAACTTAAATTTTTATTAATTTTTCAACTAAACGTCAAGTGTCAACCCTTCACATTTCAAAAGTGAATAAAATAATTATTACTTGTCTTGTTTAATGGTGTTTCAAGCTCATAACATCTCATTCAACTCCATTTTTGGAATCTTTATATATAGTCAACTTCTTTTGAATTGAACTAACTTTCGATTGGGTCAAAAGTGATTATAATAAATAATTCTTATGTTTGTAGGAAAACTTTATAGTTAGGTAATCCTTTTTCTTCGTTTTGAATGATTTAGAGCCACTTGTTACTTCAAATCAATCAAGTCTTCTTAAAAAAAATTGATTTTTGTGTCTCTTTTCTAATTGTATTGATTTATTCCTTGTTTCTCATTTCACGTCTTAACTATCCAAAACATTCTTCTATTAGTTTTTTTCACTGATTATATCATCTCGACATATTAAAGTATAATCTCATCTTATTTTGTTGATTATAAAAATAAACATTTATTACTTTTAAAAATCATTACCATAATTTATGGTATTGATTTTAAAAGTTTCCTTCTAATTTTAAAATAAATACTTTTTATTTAAAATTAAAAAAAAAGTTCTTATTTTGAGTGCAAAGTAATATTTACATTCAAAATGAGTAAAATCCCAAATTTAACTTATTTTTTTAAGCCTAACCAAACACATTCTTGAGATTATATCATACAGCATTTAAAATGAAAAAAAAAATTAGAAAAACCCCACCAATGGCTAAAAAATTGGAGTTGAGATCTCAACTCAAAAAGTTGCTGCTATTAGAATTTCAACAGCTACAGAAACAGATTTTTGGGTAACCATAACCATAAGCCAACAAGATGCCTCATGAAACAATCCCTAAATCTAAATTAATTATGTAAACTGTACTAAGAAAGAGAATTTTCATGTTCTTGTGGAGCAGAAACAGCTTCTTTCAGGTATGATCTTTCCCAGTTTCGAACAAGTATCGAGGCATAACAGCACTGCCTGCATACGAGATTATATTACTTCTTCGGAAGTAATCTCGATTTTGACATGATGCATAAAATGCAAATTTCATATGTTGATTTTGCACAGTTTTGTGGAAATTCTGAAACGGATCAATGACAACGTTCTTCCCACATGACTGGTAATGCATAAAGGGATTGTAAGACGGCTTGGAATTCAATCAAATGAACTGAATTTACTTTGTGGTGAAAGAACCATGTTTATTAATAGAAGATTCTGGAGCATTGAAGACAAAGCTACAGAAACTAACTACTAACAATTCGAGAACAAATATAGACATAATATGTGCAGTCAGTAGTCATATGATGTAATGACCACTCGAGAGTAGGAATGAAAATTTATTCCTCCCATTTTCTGCTGAAGAAAAAGACTCAGTTTATATGAGAACAAAAATCAAAAATTATGGAGCGACGTTGCGCGTCTCTATGCACATGTTTTATCGTGTCTACGCCGCTCTTATGAACAAGAATCTCTCTTGATTTAAGGGAAACATGTCTTAACTACCTTAGTAGTCATCCACTTGTTATGCGAATCTGGCATTTTAATCTTGCACAGATCATCTAATCACAAAGAGTTCCTGAGAGGGAATCAACCCACCAAAGTCTAGTTTTTCTTAGCATCATTTCTTATATCAATCTTGTACTCATCCAGTTGGAAGGAGGAAAAATCTACAGTTCATTGCTCAACATCACAACAACTATAAGAACATTGGTTTATCAAATTCTTCCACAAAGTTTTTCTAACAATAAAATTGTTTCTCTGTTGGTTTCGGATAGTTAAGAATGGAAAAATAGCATACTTCCACCTGACTCCAACACCAAAGCGAAGACATCTACTGTTGTCTTAAGGAAAAGCTTTGAGAAGGATTGAGGAAAGATCCTTACTCCTGAAACCTGACTAACAAGAATCGTCAAATTTGATGAATTTCAAGAGACTTGGATTGATTTCAAACTTATAAATACACATATTAATATCGTTTGAAATTTCTCCATTTTTAACGGGATTCTTATGAATTATATGGAAATCTCGAATCTATTCAAAATTCACGAAATTCATTATAATTATAATCTTTTAAAATTCATTAAAATTGTAGATGAGGAGACCCTTAAAGTTGAACACCTATAACACATCAAAGGATATGAATTGAAATTTAGAGGCCATTAAATAGCAATTAAAAAATTTGAAGCATTTCCATTCTATTTACCTAATCTCACTGAATCTAGTTATTTTCTAACAAAAGGATAAGAAGCAATAACATTCTTAGTATAGGCTATTCTAATTTCAACTTTCAATGGCCCAAATTTTATATATTTGCTCCATCATTTAGAATAAATAAAAAATTATATGTACAGAGGATATCTTTTTTTCAGGATAAGCAGTCTACCAGTAAACAAAGGTGCAATCGCGAAAGCCAGGTAATTGGAAAGCAACGAGGTCTTTCCAACAAAATTGACTTGTCGCAACAATTGGGCATACATCATACATCCAATGTTTCCTACTTGTACTTGCATTGGGGAGAAAAAAGATTTGGATGGTAATCAAGAGTTTCGATCATGGAAGTGGGAAAAGTTGTCGTCATATCTGTTTAAATAATTTTGTAAAAACAATTTTAGAGGAAACTTGTCGCGGCTTTCAAAGTCAAATATCAATTTTTGTTACATCTCTTCTTTTCTCGGGTCTTCCTCAAATTTTCAAGAATGCATCAAGACTGGATTCTTGAATTTATAAATTTAATTTATTTATTTTTTTGAAATCTTCATTTCGTTAATTTTGTACAATCTAACGTTTTAAACATAAATACTATAATGCATATCAAAGACAAGTTACGCTTAGCATGTTCAATCTCTCAAGCACAAAAAGGTCCAGTTGGGATGAACCTTCGGAAAGGATTCATCCAAGTTATGTTCAACCTTAAAACTGCACCTATCAACTTTTCGATAACACAAGCAACAAACCAACATGTACTAACATACTATCACATGTTTATATATGACCACAACTTGTTTCGGCTAACCACATTTGTTACATTAAAAAGGTGAAAGAATCAAAGAATATGGCCCTAATCAAGTAATCTTGAGCAATTTTAGATCATCAATTCAGCTCAATTCAACATAGTTATGGAGAATACCCTCTCCCACACACAAAGGCATATCAAAATGAAGCAGCTAAAAGTTACAAGAATTCCTCTCTTGCTAGTGTGAAGTCCAACTATTAATACACCACGCAGTTTCTCATCTCTTTGATTCTAATAGCCCTCGTCTAGCTTAACAGTTACCGTAACTATATATGTTTTCCATTACTCCAAGTAGGATATCCCATCTTCCGATATTCATAAAAACAATCCCAAACAAGTACATTATTTATATTAGTTATTGTAACGCGAGATTATCTATTCCGGTCCCATCTTCAGCCCCATGCAGTTTGACGCGCCTGCACCAACACAAGAACTGAGGGATGGGCCCTTCTTCTCCAATGACCCAAGCATGTTGTGCAACATCCTCAAGCGTCATCCTTCGCAATGGATCTGCACAACCAATCATTTGAAGCACGAAGAAAATAAATCGATGCACAACTAAATAGCATATCATGACCGATTAACAAAATAGAGGTGATATTTTGGTAATAAACATTATAGAAAAATGACCTTTGCAGAGAAGCCCCTCAATTAGGTTCTTCAATAGAGGGTTCATCTCGTCAGGGAGAAACAGTTCGTTATTAACTATCTGGTAAAGGAAAACATTGAATGTTAGATATACATAGCCAATATCCTAGACCTCAACCAAGAAATATTGTGAGAAAAATACACATCTAACATCTATAATGATGGATTGTATGTATATATACACAAGCCGGGTAAAATATTTCAGAAAACAGCAAAGAAGTGATCCACACACCTTGTCATATGTATCCTGTAGAGTCTCTCCAAGAAATGGGTACTTCCCAAGAACCATGCAGTACAATGTAACTCCAACTGCCCATGTGTCAGCAGCTTTGCCATGGTAGGTCAGACCTAATTGTTTAATAGAAATCCCTTACAGAAAGTTACAAGATTTATTTATATATGCTATCAAATAAGAGAAAACTCACCTAAACAGCACTCAGGTGCAGTAAATACAGGAGTTCCAGGAGAACGGCGAAGTTCATCGTTACCATCCTACATGTAAAAAAGTTGTGAACAAATTATAGAAGTTCCTACTTATGGGACATATCTCAAAGAGAATAATAACGAAGCACACTGCCGACTAAAAGAGCCTTTAAATTAGCGAACTTGTCTTGAGAATCAATCATACAAACTATAATAGCTATTACACATGAAAATGAAATTGTAATCCACACATTTATTACTTCTATTATATAACTACAAAGTCCATTTCAAACAAGATGCTAATTTATGCAGGCGGAATTTTCAGACAGACTAACACAGCATGCACCTAAGAGGACAACATCAACCATGACATGTCCATACCAGCAATGAGCAGCTTCTAATATCATGCTCATACATCCATCTCAAACTCAATTCAAAATGAGTGAAGGGGTAGTCCATGCTCATATAGTGACAGGTGTGTCACGTAAAACATGTTAGGGAAATGTTGATAAAGGGTTTAAATTATAAATTGATACAAATCAGTTCTTGATAAGTGCGTAGTACTTGTAGGTAGAGCTGTCTATGGATTGGATTTTATTCTGAATCCGATGAAATTAATGGGAGATGGATTTGGGGTCCTAGTCCGATAACCCGATCAAAATCAAAATCCGATAATCCTTTAACTAAATGAATCAAATATGGATATATGTCAGTCCGATTCAATAACAACCCGATCTAATTTGTTATAAATAGTATAGTCGGTAAAAAATTTTATGGCATGTTATTTATTACTAAAATAAATAATTAAGAAAATAAAGAAATTTAGAATAAGTCATCAAATTCAAAATATAAAAAAAAAAAGAACGAAAGTCAATTCACATGTATACAATGTTCTAAAATGCGTAATGCATAGCGAGATGTGTAGATTTTTAGCTAGGCGAGTCTAGACAAAGCCTACGCATAAAAAAACGTAAAAATGTATTTTCTTATTTTAATATTAATTTAAATTTTTAATCAATCTAAAAATTATTTAATAATATATACAAATTATAGTACCAAATGCAATTTTAAGAGCTTAACAAAATAAATATATTCGATAAACAAGATATAGTACAATAGTGTTAATTGAAATATTTGGAAAATTTCAAATTTTTATTAATTATTTAGTAAAAGATAGGAAATATGATTAATTTAATAAATTATAGTTAACTATTTATATAATAGTACAATGCACTACAGTCAAAACAAATGTACAATACATTACGGTCAAACCATAGGTACAATATACTACAGTCAAACCAAATGAATTATTATCTCACATCTAACAAAATGCTCGGAAATATCCTTTATAAACCTTTCAATCCAATTGGCTAAAAGTTGAAAAAATTACAATTATTAAACCTATTTAAGAATTGAAAAAACTGGAAAAAAAATAACAAAAGTTAATTTCAACATTTTTTTATTTTTCGTAATTTCTTTAATTTCGAATTGGATATCTGATAACATAGCATATCGGATATGAATTTAACAATCAAATATTTGTTGGATTATCGGATCGGATCGGATATGGGTAGATTCGGTCCACGTCCGATCCATTTACAGCCCTACTTGTAGGTCCATGAAATATGTGGATATAAATTGTTTTGAGCATTTATAAACAAATTATAAACGGTAGCCAACCATGGCATTAGTCCATGGGAGAGAAGCTTCACTAACAACACTGACGGATGTATTGCCTTCACAAGGCTAGGCAGTAAAAGTAATTCTGAATAGAATATTACAAACACACGTTAGCAACAAATCATTTTATTGAAAACCAAAAGAAAGATCAATTACTGAAAGAGAATCGATTAAAATTCCATGAAAAAAAAATTGTATGATAAGCAAGCTAGTCATACTTGTTCTATTCCTAAAATTTTAGGGTCAATTTTTTGCCATCTTGTTCAGTTTGTCCCGATAATTAAAACAAAATGGGACAATCTAAGATAGAGTACAACTAAGGAACACCTTTTTTTAATTCCTAGTTGAAATGAGACCGAAATAAGACTAGTCAAATCTTTCTTCAACAAACAGAGGCAGAATAGCAATAGTCTACAGTGAGTCAAAAATGAAATCAATAAATTTTTTTTTCTTTTTCGTATTTGACAAATAGTTAGCAAGAATTTATTATCGTGCTTTATATCCTACACATTGTTTCAATAAAAATGGTCCAGAGCCAAATATTTACATTAATCCCTGCACAAAAACATTCTAACTACAAGGATTTAGGTCTGTTCTAGAAATTTATTCATTGCGTACTAGTTGATGTGTTTTCCTTGTATTGTTCCTGATAGTCTACTTTGTAGTTCCTGGTATCAACAAATGGTAATATAAGATCTACACAGAAGTAACATCCAATGTGAAAAATAATAAGGAATGAGAAATTTGTCTTTGGACCCAATCTGCCTTCAAATTGTTCCATAAACAAGGTTCCCAATACTGAGTAAAAAATTCACTTCTGTAGAAAATAAAGGGTAGAGGTTAATTTGTGCAAGATGCTGCAGAAACAATTTCCCATTTTGAACCTTTTTTCTAATAATGATAATGAAAAAAATGCATATACTTCAGAAACTAACGGTTTTACTTGAGAGGAAATCTCTTACCTCAAAAACCTGGCTCACGCTGAAATCGCCAATCTTAACTGTGCCATTACCAGTAACTAAAAGATTATCAGGCTTGATATCCCCATGCACTATATTCTGTTTAGTTCCAGAAACAATGCATGACATTAGTTCAACAGAATGTAAAAGGAAGCAAAACATATACAGGTTAAGCTACACAAATAACCATACTAGAGAAGTATTAACCATATCAAACAGCTAAGAGATTAAAGACAGACTCGATTTGTATGCATGGAAGCACATCTATTACTGAGCCACTTATCAGGTGCCACTAGAAATTTCAATTTTTTTTCTAAGGGCCAAAGATCAGGAGTCATACGAACACAATACAACTTTGAATTCATTTACTACAACAATCTCAAGAGAATGGTGCCCTTATGTATTGTGATCCCTCAGCATCCACAAAATCACCAGAAAACAACAGAAGGGAATGCAACTATGCATTGATCAAAGAGGTCTACACCAGCAGATATGAACTCTACTTGATCTTACAGATATACCTACAAATTAACTAACTCTGATATATGTCACTGTCAACATAAGTTAACATAAACTATTTCTGAAATGTGTCCCTATCAACATTGGATGACATTATGGGAAAATACGAGTAACCTTAAGATTACACAACAAAAAGGGTGGGAAAAGATAAAGAATATAAACCTGTAGCTATACAGAGATTCTATTAACACGTAAAATTGAAAAAGAAGCCTCAGTGACGTACATGAGCATGAAGATACATCAACCCAGCAACTATATCACGCAAGTATTTCCTTGCGGTACTTTCTTCAAGACCACATGGAGGACCAGAACCTTCACAAACCCATTTGCCTTCCACGTATTCAAGAACTAAACCAAAGAAGTGCAGTCAAACAAACAGCCAAAATTGGCAGCTGATGGAAAAGAAGGGATCAAAGTATTACCCATATAGAAGTGATCTGTTGTTGGGTCATCAATAACCTCAATGAGATTAACTATATTTGGGTGGCTCAATATTTTCATGATTAAAACCTGAAAAAATAGTGTTCATCGGAGTTGGAGAAAACAGTTTGAACAGTTTGCATGATGTAATTCACTCACTAACAAGTATAGAAATAAACAAATACCTCACGAAGAACATCAGTCATTGCTGTTTCTGAAGGTGCAACCCGTAACTTTAATAAATGAGACTTGTGAAATGCCTGTGTTAAAAAAAT
>CAIGRL010008081.1:0-20132 GCA_903798325.1 Fraxinus xanthoxyloides | reverse complement strand
ACTTTCAAGTTTTCTATTGAAGAATTTTTGATAAATAAGATTTAATTAGTGATATCTCCAAAATCTGTCAACGCTATTACGTAGTCAACTATACTACGGCACGTGCATCTTACTAGTTTTATCCAAAATATTCTTGTCTTATTTGGGGAAAATTATTAGGTTTTTTATTTTGGGAGTTAATGGCATTTTTGGTATTTGGATTTGAGCTGCGAATTTTTTTAAGATTTGGTACTCACGATGGCACAAATGAAATATTTAGACAAAGTTGCTACTAAATAAAATGTTTAGTACCGTGGTTTCAATTCTTCCTTTATTTTTTTGTGCACAAATCTTGTCAAATTTTAGTTGAACACGCGGCACCTCTAACAAAGTTCTCTTCAACCGTTAAAATGACTTTTCAGCCCTTGGAAAAGATCATTTATACCGACAAACAGCATTTCAAGTGTTTAATTCCATTTTAACTGGGTTTGAACGACGAGTAGCTCTCGATTCAAGGGCTTTTGCTATAATCGAACGAGAGAGAAAGATAATTTATACCGATACTAAAAATATCATTTTCTCATGAAAGCAAAAAAATCGAAATGACCCCCCCCCTTTTCTTTTCTGACAGACCAATCATTCTCCGAACAAATCATACAACTCATATTATTTATAATGTTTTTTTCAGAAATAAAATTATTCAGAAACCTCTTGTTAAATTCTCGTTCATAACCCAGTAAACTACATTCTAGGGATCAGTGACTGACCCTACCATTGTTTAACACCTACAATCTCTCACACTTTTTTTTTTTCATTTTAAATTTCAAAACTTTCCTATTCGAAAAAAAATTGAATGCATATTAGGGCTTGCCTATAAGCTTTTATTTATTTATTTATTTATTTTTAAAATTCACCCAAAATTGACGTAGTGCAATTTTGATCGATTAACGCTCAAAATCGATACTTTAAAAAACTCCCATAACCAATATGTCAAAATTCCCAAGCAAGCCCTTAGGCCCACGTTTGGTAGAAATTAAAATTTTAATTTTAATCTAAATCAAAATTAATAACTAATTTTAGCTATAAATTTTATGGTACCCACAACTTTTCGACCTCATACTTCATATCGAAATTAAATTTAATATCCACTAAACAAGAGATAGATTTTGAAACTTGAGTCTAACCTTAAAAGTAGGCCCTCAGGGCATCTCCAACCCTACGCAAAAACTTGAGATAAGTTTTGCACCATTTTGCATCAAACTAAAAATCATTTCCAACCCCAACAATTTATCGAGTTTGCCTAGTGCGATTTATCTCTCCTGTGTGATTTTTCAAACTACTGCAGATGGAGTGAAATTTACCAAGTGCTCGCTCACGGATAGCGACTACAGGTTTCTATGTCAAAAAAAAAAAATATTTCCAACACATTACACCAAAAATTGCACCAAATGAACGGTATTTAATCATTTTTTTTATTCTTAACAATTTATCTAAAAAATTATTTATTTATTTATTTATTTTACTACCACATAAATTACTACATAAATAATTACGTATCGATAATGAAAATATTAAATTCGTTAATAAATTAAAAATCGTAGTACAATTAATAAAAATACCATATGATTATTATTGATTACATGATTAAAGTTTATTATAAATAATAATAATAATAATAATTTATGTATAATATAAAATGATAGAAATACCTTAACAACATTGGTGCTAAATGAAAAGAAGGCAACAATGACTTTAACCAAAATTGGGTGTTGGGTTGGAGTGACATTGCATCAAATATTTGGTGCAAAATAGAGAAAAATGGTGTTTTGGTGAAAGGGTTGGAGTCCCTATCTATTTATATGTTTTAAATGCAAAAATCCTACCTTTTATTAAACTTTGTGAAAAACATCCCTACCGTTAAACCTAAGTTGCGTAAAATATCCATACCTTCGTGAAAAATTGTGCAGACCGTCCCTACCTATTTTGAGCCAAACAAATTACAACCCTATTAAAGTGCAGCCTGATACAAACCTGTTTATATACCCAACAACTGAATGTCTCTAAAAACCTAATTCGAACACAACCAAAGGTCAACAACCAAATTCAGTAACCAAACTCAGCAACAAAACATCAAAATACATAACAGAATATTGAGGTACAGCAAAGACATCAACGAACAAGATTTCAACAAAAATCAGCAAATCCACTGTGAAGCAAAAAAAAAAAAAAGGATACATAATCTGAAAGTGCTACCTTCTGTCCATGAGTCCGGTCCTATGATTTTGTAGATGTCTCCATTACATTAAGGCCTCTAGATACAACTGAGGTAATCACATGACACATGATAACAAGGAATTTTTGATAATTGCCAAGCATGCCATGTACAAATTATTGCCCTTAAATCCACAGCGTTTAGTATGGTGCCTGCATTGTGTCAACAGTAAAATATGGAGGATTACCATCTACATGCAAATGGTAGGAAATTCACAAACCAATATTAAACAATAAATAGGGGAGTTTCAGGAGAAATTAATGCAACAGAAATTCTCAAAAAAAAATGTGAATTCAGATGTTCTTCAGAAAACCTCAAGATAAATGTGAACTCTAAGTTCTTGAAACTGAAACAATAGAAAAACCCCCAATGCTCATATGTGAACTCTGAAAACGCACAACTCTCACACGTCCAGAATTTCAAAAATGATTATTCAGTACAATTTGGAATGCCCAAGAGTTTAAAAAATGAGAACTAGTTCGACTGCACTCATTCTTGAAGGCTTAATGTTGCAAATTAAAATTGACGTGAAAAAAGGAATTTAGAGAAACTCATTAATTGAGGTAGCCCACACTGAAGTTGGGTGAATGCACACTATTATTGGGTTAATGCATATAGAAATGGAGGGACTGAAGACTATACCGTAAATGGATGGATCGTCTTCGAGGTCCCTCAAAAGACCAAAAGAAATGGAAAACAAAAAAGAAAAAAAAAACACCAAATTGTACAAAACACTAAAAGAAATGGAAAACAAAAAAAAAATTCAAACCCCAAATTTTTCTTACCTTTGCTCGTTCAAATCGCCTCACTGCGTGCTTCCACTGTGCGACGACGAAGGCGAAGAGCGTGAAAGGAGATGACGGTGAATGAAATGTACAAAAAATGGAAAAGAAAATGGGCTACGTTTGAAGGAGAATCTACAATGTCTCCTTTGTTCGTGCGTAATATGAGGATGTGAAGGGAAAAATTGGTTAAGACAATATTGCCCTTTCTTTTTGAAAAGAAAATTTTCATTTTTATGTTGATTTAACATAGCATTTGATAGTGAGTGGATTGAATGACCTTTTCCATAATAAAAGGTGAAAGTGAGGTTGAAATTGCAAAAAAAGGAAAGGTGGTAATGTTTTGCACAAAAACATTGAAAAGTACGAACGTATTGTGCTAATTAATCTAAAACAATATTACATGTAAATCAAAAAACTTTTCCTTCTTATTTGTTTTCCATGAGTACACATATTAGTTAGATACTTCCCAATTTCTTTGATTAGTTGATTCTAAATTAATAATAAAGTGTAGATTGAAGTAATTGTCAAAATAAATGGTTTATTAGATTTTTTTTACGAATAGTAGAAAAAGAAAGAAAATACCTTGCATTTTACCTTTTTTTTTTAAAATATTTATTTAAGTAAAAATCCCAAAAATGAAAATTTAAATTTTTTTGGGACCACCTTTAATTTGGAGCCATAATTCCCTAATTTGTCCAATAATTGAGCTAACTCTAAACAAGTTGTCCCATTAAAAAGGGAGCCTCTATTTACATCCACATCTTTTTTATGGAAAAAGCTATTTGTACCTGATCCATTACATTACTTTTCACATGATGACGTGGCAGCCGAAATTTTTTAAAAGAAACCGCCAATTATTATGACCAAAAACCCGTGTCTTTTGATACGGGTAAACCCGGCCAAAGAGCCTGTTTGGTACGGTTTAAAATTTAATTAAAATTGAAAATATAGCCGTTATGAGGTTTCACTCATATAATAATAATCAATAATAACGACTATATTTTCAATTTTAATTTCTACCAAACACCCGCAAAATATAACCCCTTTCCAAAAGGGGAAACTTTTACCTCAGTTTCCTTTTCCCACCAGATTGGCAGCCCGTTGAACGCTCTGTTTGCCCCTTTGAAATTTGAAGCCCCAGGAAGCTATTTGTTCATTGATTCTTCCTTTTCCTTTGACAATAGTTGCAGCCCCCAAAACGAACTCTCATGCTGCAGAACACGAACCACCATTGAATAAAGCGTCTCAATAATGTCAGACAAAGGTACTAGCCATTTGTAAAAATGTGTTCTTTGCTTGGATATTGAGTTGGTTTGGTCAAAATAATGTCGGATACTTTCAGTTGGTACTTTTAAGTGATGTCGAAAAACTGGTTTGGTTTTTCAGTTGCTATTTTTTGGTTTTCTATGTGTTTATTGGGTCTGGGGTCCAAATAATGGCAGATGAAATGTGTCAACATTTTTGTACAAATTAAAAAGAGTGTAATATAGAATCGCTGTTTGCGAAAATTTGATAGAATCATGGCAGATAAAAATGTGTCAATATTTTTGTACACATTGAAGAGTCTGTAATATGGAAGACTAGTGTGCGAAAATTTGATAGAATATCTTGTTTGGTTCCTTCACATTAATATGTGCTTTATTTGGAAACTCATCTTTCCAAATAGGTGGACAAAATATTATACTTAACTGAATAGTTAACTCGTTGCAGAGAAACAAATTGTGAAAGATTTCAGTGAGGAGAACTTGATAGAATCCGAAAATGACAACGTGATGGACATTTTGAACATATTGGATGAAGATACATCAGGAGTGAATGGTGTGATTGTCCCTGAGGTTGGAATGAAGTTCAAGGATGAAAATGAAATGTTTAATTTCTATAAAAGATATGCATATGCCGTAGGTTTTCCAGTTCGAAAAAAAAATTCAAAAAAGGATGACGATGGGGTTATGAGATATATTATATTGACATGTAGTCATGAAAGTAGGAGAACAAGTAATACAAGGAGTCATTTGAAGCCCCAACCAACCGTTCAGACGGGTTGTAAGGCCAGGTTGACCGCATCTTGTGATATGTGTGGAATATGGAGAATTAATATTGTCTATTTTCATCATAATCATAAAACAAGTCCTTCGAAATCGAGGTTGTATAGATGTAATCAAGAACTTAGTGCACATGTCAAACGATCGCTTGACGTGAACGATATAGCGGGCATTCCTTTACACAAAAGTTACAACTCTGCTGTTGTTGAAGCAGTGGATATGAAAACATGATTTGCTTTTAAAATGATTGTCGAAATTATGTTGAACAAGTGAGGCGATTAAGACTTGGCAAAGGAGACGCAGCAGCAATACAATCCTACTTTTCGAATATGCAAGCAAGGTGTCCGGGGTTTTACTTTAGTATAGATTTGGATGAAGAGTCCCGACTAAAGAATGTTTTTTGTGCAGATAATAGGTGTAGGCAAGCATATAAGGAGTTTGGTGATGTTGTCACGTTTGATACAATCTATCTCACAAACTAGTATGACATGCTGTTTGCCCCTTTTGTAGGAGTGAATCATCACGGACAATCAAAATTGCTTGGTTGCGGTTTGCTATCGAATGAAAACACAAATACATTTGTATGGCTTTTTAGGACATGACTACAATGTATGCATGGTTAACCCCCCTCCCCCCATGGAATAATTACTGATCAAGATAGGGCTATGCAAAATGCAATCGAGATTGTGTTCCTGAAGATGAAACATCGATGGCGTTTATAGTTTGGATACCATGTTGATAAGGGTTCTATATTTTCTGCTATTCATGTGTTAGTATATGATTGTCAAAATGTTGAAGAATTTGAACATGGTTCGAAAGTTATGATAGAAACCTATAGCTTCATAATAATGAATAGTTGTCCTGACTGTACGATCAAAGAGTTCGGTGGGTTCATTGCTATTTGAAAACTACTTTCTGGGCAGGAATGTAAACAACCCAACGCATTGAGAGTATGAATGCGTTCTTTGATGGGTATGTACATTCGAAAACCTCGTTAAAGTAATTTATTGAACAGTATGAGCGAGCATTAAGAAATAAGGTTGAGAAGGAGTTCCAAGCCGATTTCAAATCTTATTCCCAAATGTTACCATGCACAACAACTTATGAAATAGAGAAGCAATTTGAACAGTTTACACAATTTCCAAATTCAGGGAAGTGCAAGAAGAGATTATCGGGAAGGTTTACTGTGATCTTATTTCAGCATCGGAAGGATGTTCGGGGACTGTTTATGAAGTACGGGAAGGTGTGATGTGTCACGATCAACGGAAAAAAAACATGGCTCATCACATATAGAAGTGATAACTATGACTTTACTTGAAGTTGTCATCTATTTGAATTTCGTGGCATAATTTGTAGACATGCAATTTTGGTCATGATCCGTAACGACGTAACGTCCATGCCGGACAAGTGTATATTACGAAGGTGGAGAAGGGATGTGCGTAGAGCCCACACGAGGGTTACATTCAACTATGATGGGTTGATTACCACTCCTGGACAGTTGAATTACGACAAAGTATGTCAATCTTTTAGTACGCTAGAAGACATGGTTGTGGATGATGACGAGCAAACCCAAGCATTAATGGAGTATATTGAACATAAAAAACAAGTGATGCATGCCTTCAGGTCAAGTTGTGGAAGTAATGTTGAGTCCCATCATTCTGTTCAGTTCGAACATGACGTTAGAACATCACATTGTAGTGGCAGTGGGAGCATATGAGATCCACAATGTTCGAAGAGAAAGGGCACGCCCAAGAAACTACGCAATCAGAGCCCACTAGAATCGAGTTCGAAGAAATGGAAGGTATGTGGCTTTCATTTATTTTTTTCCCAATTACGATAGTATAAAATCATACATTTGGTTATACTTGTCATCACACAGGGAAAGTTGACGTCAGCTAAAGGAAAGAAGCCATACGCAGATCGATGTAACCTCGGGGCTGGTGTACCAATCGTTCTGGAACACATAATACCACAATATCACATTCCGCCACCATCATCACATCCACATTTCCCATTGGTTTGTACAATCTGTTTATCATGTCATAATTAGTTTAAACTTAGTATACATTTGGTTACTTATATTTATGCTACGATCACCCAGGTTCACAATGGACGTTATACATTTACACAACTAGTGCAATATCCAAACTTCATCCCACCATCGTCAACAAATCCCTCAGTCACTTCTCAAGGTAATGTAATGATTATATCGATGCACTTGACAGTCGTAAATTTCTTGTTGTGCGATTATTAACGTTCATATTTGATAGTGATAAACACAATGCCAAATTTGTATTCACTCGTACGAGATGAAAATCGCACAAATATCTAAAATTGTTCTTGACAAAAAGATTGACTTCCGTATCCGGTATATGTTTGTTCTCTAGTGAAACATTGTAATGACTTTGATTTTTTCGCTTCTCAATTTCTTTAATACCTAACCCCTTTAATGTTTCTGCCACAGGATGAAGTGTTGATTGCTGGATTCGGGCGTAAGGGTCATGTCGTGGGAAAGATTCATGGTTTTAGATTTAAGGTGGTTAAGGCCTTAGTTTTGGTTTTTTTTTTCCCCNCGATTATTAACGTTCATATTTGATAGTGATAAACACAATGCCAAATTTGTATTCACTCGTACGAGATGAAAATCGCACAAATATCTAAAATTGTTCTTGACAAAAAGATTGACTTCCGTATCCGGTATATGTTTGTTCTCTAGTGAAACATTGTAATGACTTTGATTTTTTCGCTTCTCAATTTCTTTAATACCTAACCCCTTTAATGTTTCTGCCACAGGATGAAGTGTTGATTGCTGGATTCGGGCGTAAGGGTCATGTCGTGGGAAAGATTCATGGTTTTAGATTTAAGGTGGTTAAGGCCTTAGTTTTGGTTTTTTTTTTCCCCACTGTTTTTTGAGTGCTTCTTGAGCATGATGGATAGACAAATTGATTTTAAATTCACAAACAGCGAAGACTTTAGTATTTGATCAACTTATTGAACTGAGATTTTGATATTGTGGATTTAATATTTATCATTTCTTTCCAGCTACAACTTTGTGTTGGCATATATTTGTACACGATCCTTTTTTCATTTGGCTATTTAGTTGAGTACCACTAATTCAAATGTCATAAGAGGTGGGCAAATGCATTCATGTTTGGTTACTATAACATATGTCCTAACAAAGGATGTTAACGGTGGATATATTCTAAAAGTTGCATTTCCTAACTTCTCTCGAAGAAATGAATCTGGAAAAAGATATGAAAATTGACAAAAAGGAGACATGCGAATGAGGGATCGTAAAGGAAATAGTTTAGGAACAATGAATGCATCACTTGGGGAAGAGATGAGTATAGCTAATTATAATACTTACCAAAGAAATGATCTAGACATTGACAATATTTTTACATTCCTATATAGTTAGCACTATAAAAGTGCAAAGTGTTCAAAAGTTAGATAGCAAGAACCGCCAACACATGATACTCAAGTCGGGACCTTCCCTTTGTTATCGACTTCCGCACTTGCTTGATTCTTGCAGATTGTCACGTTCACAGAAATTTTAAATTCTTGTTCATCGTTTAAACGAAGCCTCGATTTGAACATGCTTGTTACATCTGCAATTGATTCGTTCGTCGCAGCATTAGTAGACGTCACACTAGCTATACTTGATTCACCTTCTCCAACCCATTCCCAAAATCCGCATTTGCCACCGCACCAGTTGAACAACTTGCCATTGTTCTTAGTTTCCTTTTCCACCTCAAAACACTTTACGAACGCACGTCTACACCACGGGCATAAGCATTTCTTCGGGCAATCCGCAAAGAAGTGCCCCTTACACCTTCAGCTATGACACAATCCCTGATTCTTTCATGCCATTCTGAGAAGTGAACCAACCACGTTAATCTAAATTGTTACAAATTGCCTCACAAGGAAATTTCTCATCAACATCCAACAACATGTTTTCGAATTTCCACCGTCAAATGCAATAAACTCATTTGCAGCATTAAAAAAATTCCTCAGAAGAACATAAATAATCATGCTTGAAACGGCCAAACACATGAGAAATTATACTTCTATTTTCCTCAAATTTAGTCATTGTAAATAAATTTCAGATTTCCACCGTCAAATGCAATAAACTCATTTGCAGCATTAAACAAAATTTCATCATAAGAACATAAGTAATCATGCTTGAAACAGCCATAGCATGAGAAATTGTACTTCTATTTTCTTCAAATTCAATCATTGTAAATAAATATTCATGTTTACGCGGTCAATTTATGAGGAATGGATAGTCTACTCCTTTACCTTTTCAACCTTCAACCGGGATCGGGTAGTTGATTCTTCAGCAGCCTTCAATCGCGATCTGGTAGTTGATTCTTCAGCAGCCTTCAACCAGGATCTGGACAGAAAATGTTCACTGCGAAAGTTGAAGTACTTTGGGGTTATTGCCGGAGTTATTACGACCCTCTAAACCCCATTAACACGCCAAAATTACGAAAACGGAAAACTTACATAAACTACGTTGCAGAAGTCGTTGAAAAATATGTCATCGGAGATGAAAATAAACTTGCGCCGGACTGGTTGGCGAAGAAAAGTGTCTCATGAGCAAGGTTTCGCTCCGTCGGAGAAATGGGGGAAATCGGTCTTGCACTAGATTAGGGTAATGTATTGAATGGGTCGGGTTTGAAAATATGACCCATTGTTCTTCCTTTTCAAGTTTGCCAGTTTTCAAAGGAGAAATTGAGTTGTGCTAATTGTACACTCGAGGTTGACAACCACTCACATATGGGGTGGGTGAATAGTTATTTTTTTAATTTTTTGAAACACATTTGGGATCCACCACTGTGAGAGGTTGTCAACCGAAGTTGTACAAGTGCTGTTTCCCGGAGAAATTTTCAAAAAAATAAAAAATCGCTCGCCACGTCACCCTGTCAACGCCAGTGTCAAGCGCGCTGTATACGTAGCGCGATCGTTTTTTTATATGTACATTCACTTTTAAAAAGATAATTATATTTTATTTCTAACTTATGTAAATTACCTAAATAGACATACATAAACTTAAATAAAAATATATTTCTCTAAATTCATCCACTAATATTTATTTTCATTAAATTCTTTTGAACATTTTTTATATTCTTTTAGAATTTGTGTTTAACTAAAACTAAATAATCATAACATATCTTCTTCAACTAAAATTATAAAACCCAAATAATTCATAAATTATCATCTTCAATTGAAATCAAAACAACAATGGAAGGATTACCATTAGAGGAAATACCTGAAAACATAGCAATATATGAAAAAGAGTTTGAAAACATAAGGATTATTTTGTATTGTGAATTTGATGAATTTAGTATTACTATTAAAAGATATACATGAAGACAAATCTCATCAGCTTTTATTTTTTTTTTTCAAAGAACAAAATAGTGTGAGAAGATGGAAGTCTTGCCCTCACCATTAATGACTTTTAGATCCACACAAAAGTATTGCATTTTGAAATACTTTACATTAAAGTTTGGATGATTTGAAATTATATTAGGGATGCATTTAGAGTGAGATGAATATACATTTTTTTGTTTGTGGATCTATATTGTTTAAATAAATGAATTTGATAGAGACAATATTGAAATTTGACGCTGATGAAAATAGTACTATTTTAATATTTTAATAGGTATGGACATAGAATGTGGTAAATATATAACAATTGTGGATGTAAATAACGACATCCTTAAAAAAATCTTTGGATAGCAATTTCTTTGATTACTATGTCTCCTCGAATGCTTAGCAAGTAATTAGAAATTGGGCCGTGTATGACAATGACCTCAGAAAAAAAAACAAAATTTGTGGGTAAAATACTAAAATAGCTATCACCCAGTGTCAAAATAAAAATCTTACGAAAATTCGAGACCCGAAATTGAAATTTGGCCTAAATTTAAATTTTAAACCTGGCGTGGTTGTGTGTAATTGAATTTCTGTGATAAAATAAATCTTGAAATATTCGGTTTCCATGCATGATATGATCATAGAAGATCTTGTGTATATCTTTTAATTTCCTTAATTCTTCCAAAGACTAATCTTCTCTCTCTAATTCTCATCTGTAAAGAGATTTAGTAAGAGAAAACTTCTTCTTTGTAACAGCAACCAAGGAATTCCATTCTGATGGAATCTCTCTTTAAAACCCCACTTTAAAACCCTAATAAGTTTCTTTTACCATTCTTGAATTGAATGAGAAAGACCCGTTTAATTTCTTGAATCAGTTACGTTTTCATGGGGGAAGATTGTGGGTGGTCGTCTGTGAATAACAATAAGTCAAGATTTACAGCACCGGATTTGAGAAATTTGGAGATGCTGGAAAGTAATCGGCAGCCCGATAACGGAGCATTCTTGCCGGCCGGTGACTACTCTTATGGACTGTCATCATTGCCAGAATACAATCCTTTTGAGTTTCCACAGACGGAGAGCAATACTTACCAAGTAGGAGTTGATGGCCGTCAAAATCTTGCTATGATGAATACGAATGGCCAAGTGAACGACCGCGGCAGGGGCGGAAACCTTTATCGGCTCCCTTCATTGCCGGGAAACCACTCTTTTCAGATTTCGCAGCTGGAAAACAATACTTACTATCCTGGTGTTGATGGTCGTCAAAGTCTGGCAATGATGAACACTGGCGGTGACCGGGTGAACTCTGCCTCCGGCGGCCAAATTTACGGGCTGCCCTCACTGCCGGGAAACAACCTATTTCAGGTTCCTCAACCGGAAATCAGAGCTTACAATCCTGTTGATAGCCGTCAAACTCTTGGAATGATGAATACTAATGGCCGCAACGTGAACCCTAGTAATGCGGATCCGTTCTATGATTTTCCACTCGAGTCCCAATTCCGTCGCCTCACTGTGTCAACTAATCCAACACCCATCTTCACGCCACCGCCATCTTATGGCCGCGGTACTGTTGTTGGTGACGGCGGTAGCCGTGGTCCGATTGTTCCGAACAATTTGACTCTTGGAATGGGTGCGTATTCACAATCACAGTTATCTTATGGAGATCTTCTACAGAGACTGAAAATTCAATCTGCTGCCAGGGGACAGAATATGGATCTCTACAGGCAGCCCAGAAATTATTCAAGTTTCGATGATGGTTTTGATGGAATTGCTTCACAATATGGTTTGAATTCAAATGCACTTTCCAACTATGACCGAAGTTTCATTGGAGAATCAATTAGGTATCCAACACGGCCTCGTACTGCACATCGAATTGGTTCACTTCTGCCCTCTGGATATGGAAGTCAGACGAGTTTGAATAGAAATGGGCAAAGAGCTGACACCAATGGCTCGATCGAGCCTAACTATAGTTCCCTCTTAACATCTCCACTCCAGCCAAGCTTCACGTCGTTGGAGGATTTGAGGGGTGACATATTCTCAGCGGCAAAGGATCAACAAGGATGCATGTTCCTGCAAAGGAAAATCGAAGAGGGAAAACAGGATCATATCGACATGATTTTCTCCGAAGTGAAGGATCATGTTTGTGAGTTGATGGTAAATCAAATCGGAAATTGTTTGATTCAAACGTTGTTCGAGGTGTGCAGTCAAGAACAAATGGATGAATTACTCGTATTGGTTATGCAAGATGAAAGGATTCATATGGCCATTTGTGTTAATCAACATGGGTATGTTTGATTCGGTTTGCTTTTAAAAAAAAAATTAAATAAATGTCTGTTTATTTATACTATTTTTGTTGTTGTTTGGCAGAACCAGGGCTATGCAGAAATTATTGGAGCATCTTAAAACCAAAGAACAGAAGTCTACAGCTATATCTTGTATAACCTGGATTACTGTTCCATTGACAAAAAGCTTGAGCGGACATCATGTAATTCAACATGTCTTGAAAATCTTTTCTGCTGATGATAATAAGGTATACATGCATCCATGCCATATTTGTTTCTTTTCGATTCTTGAATAAATGTCTTACGACAATTTTATCTTATTTCTTAGCATATACTGAATGCGGTAGCTGATAACTGCGCCGACATAGCAACCGACAAAAGTGGTTGTTGTGTTATACAACATTGTGTAGCACATGCTCAGGGAGAATCCAGGGATCGTCTTGTACAAGAAATAATTGTAAATGCATCGGATTTATCTGTACATCCCTATGGGTATGTACTTTTCATCGACTCGAAAATGGAAAAATAAAAATTATGTACCATTTACATTCATGTTTTGTGTTTCAGGAATTATGTTGTGCAGTATATAGTAGGACTTAGGATCCCTCGTGTGACAGAAGATATACTGAATCGGCTTTCGGGAAACTTTACTCAACTGTCGATGAGCAAGTATGGGAGTAACGTGGTGGAAAAATGTTTGAGGGAGTCCGAAGATGAAGAGGCATCACGCATAGTACAAGAGTTAGTCAGTGATCCACAATGGTTGATGGTTATTCAGCATCCTTTCGGGAACTATGTTGCTCAGTCCGCTTTGGAGGTCTCTAAGGTTTGACGTCCATATTTTCATTTTCTGGCTTATGATGAATGCTATCCAGAATTATGCTACTTGGCCCGGGATTAAATCCCGGGTTACCCGGGCCGCCAAGTTGGAGTGGGATCCAATAGTGGTGCCACTGGTCTGACCTCGGATTTAATCCCGGACCAAGCAACGTCATGGTGCTATTCATGATCATTTGTGCAATATATTGTCAGCGCATCCTTATAGCATCGAAACGGTCCCGACCAAATGAACTTGGGCAAAATGTTAAGAAATAAAATCTTAAATCCAATAAAGATGAAAGTATATACTAATTTATAAGGGTTTGAACTACTCATCTTAATATGGTCAGTCTTTTAATATGGAACATAGGTCTTAACAAGGTATCAGAGCTCGTTAAACTCTAATGAGCAATTAGATCTGATTAAGACTATAAAAAAATTGAAGAGATGAATTTCAAGATTAGTCCTACTCAAAAGAACCACCGTTTTGCGGGGCATATTATGAGATAAAATCTCACATCGAATAATGATGAAAATATAGACCAATTTATTAGGGTTTGAGCTATTCCTCTCAATAAGGTTAATCTTTTAAGATGGAACCTCGGGTCTTAATACAAAAAACCCTATTTTTTACGTAAAGACATCTTCAACCAAACTGGAATGGAACTGCATATTGAATTGAGATTACTGCTGCATTTTTTCTTGATGAAATATGATTAATTGGGCTTTTTTCATGCAGGGAGCTATTCGCACTGAAATGGTTAACTTCATTAATCACCATTACCCTTTCCTGAACAGCCATCCACATGGAAAGCGTGTGTTAGCGCGTACCAGAGGAAACAAAAACCGTGGGTGAAGTGTAAGATGTATCAAGATTGTGATTCTCGTGTCGTATTTTATTGTTATGTTGTCTCCAGTTGTTTGTTTATCTTTAATAATTAAGAGTGTGTAGTGCGTTAGATTAAACGGGTTAGCATCTCTAATTCCGTTGAATTTGACGTACCAAACATGCCTTTAACTGTCGTTGTAGACTACTATCGATGTGTTTAGGAGAAAAGTATGTGAAGATGTTATTCTTGTTTAGGCTTCTATAGGACGGGAATTGTGTACGCATATGTCTTAGCATATTGCTAATTAAAATGCTTTTCGTTTTTTTGTTATCTGTGGATTTATTTTCGGAGATTTTTGTGTGATAATATGTTATATGACTGAGAACTCGGTCAATAGTTTTATGTTGTCCCCATGAATCCAGTTTCTATTACCTGATACTATGTCCTCGCCCTCGCCATCGCCATCGCCATCGCCCATGTGGCTAGGCTAGTAGTTTGAAGGGTCGTGATTAATTAATTAAAGTTTCAAATATATCAAATCCTTTATTATTTTTATCTCTTCTTCTTCCAATAGAGGCTATTAAAATTGCAGAAAGAGAACAATTTGTGCGTTTATTGCCACTAGAAAAGTCTGAAATTGTATTCTTGAAAGGTTATTTGCTCATCTATTATCTTAATTTTACAATCATATTGGTAATTGAAAAACCAAATGTCTCAACAATTTTGTCTGTTTGGAAACCCATTGTCTCAGTATTAATATTCCAATTGTGTTTATTTATTTATTTAAAAAAAATAACAACGTTGTTATACAAGTATATGGTCATGGATAAAAAAAAAATTGAAATATGGCATAGCATTACATTAGAAAACCCGCACGTTGAAATTGTAAAATTAGAAATTTCTCAAAAAATTAATCCGAACTGTTCATTACTAAACTTGTTAAAGAGATGAAACTTGTCAAAAAATTGAGTCTTTTGAGTTTCCAAAATAGTGTAAAAGAAATGTTTCGAATCATTGTCATTTGACTCGAGCCTGTTCTAAAAAGGTCGAAGTATTTTGAATTATTTGTTGACACGGACGTAGACTCAAAAAGAGAAATTGCAAAGACCTTACCGTGGATAAATTTATAGCTCGTGCACCTAACTTTGGGGAAATTGTCTCTTTCATAATAAACAACTTTCTATAAAATTAAACCTCATTTTACATCCACGAGGAAAGGAAATAAAGAAAAACATCGATAATCTACATCGTATGTGACACTCCTAAACAAATCAATATTAAGTTTATGTAAATTTGTTCGTACTTTTAGGTCCTGCCCAGATTCGAAGGAAAAATGCAGTCACCACGGGACCAGATTTTCTCTGGGGTATTACTTGCTGCAGGCTGACCCTATTATCGCCAGAGAGAGATCCAAATTCAAACATAAAATCAGTGCATCGATCACCTTCAATAGAAAAGTCACCCTCGTAACAGAGTTGTGTAGATGATCCAACTGCATTACTATAGATCAGCAAAGAAATTTTCCGAATTGTTTTTCCCTTTACTGGCATTTTTCGTTTTCGTCCCTGCAAAGATAGCAAAGGCATATAAAGTTAAACAAACCCTTCAAAAAACTCAAGTTCGGTTAATTCCTTTTTGAAGTAAATAACGATACCATGTTATTACTAATCTGATTTACAGAATATATTCCTCCTAGCTTATGTAATTCGCACTGAATTACGGTCAAGAATCAACACTCTTATGCATAATTTTAAAACAAGGATGATATTCCAAGCCATAGAATTCTGATATACCTTTCAATGATTTTTGAATACCATCATCAACATCCATCCCGTCGCTATCACTGTCTGCTAAGGCAGAATGATTCTGTACCGAACCTTGCAGTAAATCTTCCAGATCCCATAGCTACATCCATAGAAGATGGAGGAAACTATGTTGAAGGCACAGTAACTTTCTAATGCCAATATGACTTTTGAATCTCTACAAAATTTCATCTGAGAGAGAGAGAGAGAAGAATGCACCTTTAATGTCTGATCATGAGATATACTTCCAAGAAACTTTCTGTCATGAGAAAAAGCTGCAACATCAAATTACACCTTTAGTTAGAGATACAACATGACAACATCTAAAGATTAAAAATTTATTTCCACTTTATCTTAATGTAACATACGAATGGGCAAATCGAGAAAATGAACTGGTTTCCTCGAGTTAATTAAAAAAGAAGAAGAAGAAACCCAGTTTTCTCTCCGAAAGGGTTGAAAGAAAGTCATACCAAGACGTTCCACAGGGTATTCAGAATGCTCGGCAATTGGCTGGATTATTCTGTTTGGTAATATGCCTACCAAGCTAAACAAAGTATAAGAAAAATATAATTCAATCTACAGATGAATACGCAAGTCAATGGGAGAAACTAGTCCCGTTCTGAGGAGAAACGTTTCACCTGATTATTCCATTCTCCGATCCAGTTATTACTCTATCTTCATCAAGCTTAAGTCCAATATCAGGGATAGGAAAAAAAAAATTAGGATTAAACAAGGTCAACATTTTGATAATGCAAAAAATAACTACGACATTATAATGAAAAATCACTTACCTTCAGCAAGGCATCAACAGAGTTAGGAGAGAGATCAACGAAGCGATCACTAAAAATTTACAGGACATATAGATCATCAAAAATCCAATCAACAACTATCATTATATTCCCCACCAAGTAGAAATTCACAATTTACTGTATAGTTGGTTAGATTACAATTAAGAGAAAAGGATACCTGCAATCCTTGAAAAATCCCCATGAATACAACAACAGGGTTCCAGCCTGTGTTCCACATATAACCTTTCGACCATTCTAGTCACACAAATAAACAGTTAGACATATCTAAAAGCAGTAACAAATGTCTAGTTTTCAAATGATATAAGCAATCAAAGCAAGTATTCATGTTGTTTTAATGGGCTATCTTTTGAAAGCAATCGGTAAATTTCACCTTCATGACCACCACAGAAAGAAGCTCATCCTCAGAAAACTCTGATCGAGTTTGAACCTGCAATAACATGATACCACAGAGATTTAGTTATCAACTGAAATAAGTTGAAGGCTGAAAGAAATATAAATTGGCTAAAGGCATGGAGGGTAAATTCAACAGGAAGGCAAATACATCAAATGTTGAAGCAACAAAAAGAATTACTTTGTTACTTCTTAGATTGCAAACAGATAGAGTCCCATCACCGCTGAAGCAAAAGAGACATAATTAGAATACATTAATCAAGAGACTTAACCTTGGCAACATTTAAAAAGATATCATAACATTATGGCATCACATGGAAAAGCATTAACTATGCAAGCTAATAGTGAATATAGATATTTTACAGCATGAGAAAACTACGCGGAACCAATATTTGCACCTTGGAGTAAAAGCACACTAGGATGCACCGACACCCTCCCGGTTCTGGCAAATCGGTGTCTGACGCAACGTGTGGCATCCAAATATTTTTTGATTTTGTAAAGTTAAGACACGTTATTGATACATTGTCAGAATTTTTTTTAAAAAAAAAATCACTTCACAATATAAAAAATATATTATTTAATTCGTACATCGTGTCGTGTAGGTACTTTTTTTGAAAAATTGTGGTCAAGAGTGTCCGTGTTATAGCTCCCTAGAGAATACCAAAAATCACTTCAAAATATTGAAGGCATAACTGTTTTGTCTAAACTCTAATACATTTTACAACATTCAAATTCTAGAGAGAGAGAGAGAGAAGCCATGACTACCTCGTTCCTAGTAACTTCATGGAATCAGAGGCAAAAGTCATATCTGAAATGTATTCTTCATGAGCATTAAAAGTGCTGCAGCAAGAACGCTGTCGGGTATCCCACACCTGTATCGTGGAGAATAACCACATTGTAGGAAAGAAAATAAATGATATAAATTAAATTTCCTCAAACTATTAAACTATACAGACTCAATACTTAAATGATTGGCAAAAACACATGGCATTCCCTCACAAAACTGCAAAAGAAACCAATAAAAGCCAAAAAAAAAATGCGGGTGTGATGTATAATAGTGCTATTTGTCCAATTGAAAATACGGTACTTGCTCGCTCAACTATACAATGGACAATATCCTGGCTCCTGCTATTTTAAGGTCAGATAGGATATCAAAAAGGAGATATATCGAACATTTGATGACAACAGGTGAATAAATGAAATTAAGAAATAAGATGGAAATGCAGGTTCCTTTGCTCTCAACGTGAACCAAAAAGTGATAAGATAAAATAAGAAGAGAGGGGTACAACATATCCACATATCATGAAGGAACAAAAATAAGGATTTAATAAGCTGAAACACATTAATGCTCTTCAGACATCTATGGCTTTGTGAAGCCAACATCTTTCATATTTGAAGATAGTTGAGCAGATATAAGGAGACAAATCTTTCTTTTGTAAATCACTTTAATTGCTGATGTGAAATCCATGGACATTCCTGGGTCTCAGAGTGGGTAAATAGAACTCGTTTTCATCTGTGGCACACTTCTAGCAGTTTCTATCGTTCCAGTCAAACTAAGATTCTATCCCACAGAAAGAAGACAGACAAAAAATGGAAGAAATTTTTTTGTGATTAACATTTGACCTAACCTTCCTCGTCACATAAAAAAGATTCAGTTTTTATACATAATCACCTTGATACAGCCATCGTCGTCTCCAGATGCAATGGTTGATTCAGTTAAATTAATAATTCGATTCACAGCAGCCCTGTATTAGAATCAACCAATTTGACTTAGCAAGTGTTTAAGTTCATTAATATCGAGTATCAACAATAATTCGTTAATGGCGCGTAAATATATTTTGGTACCAACCCATGAGAGTTCTCCAGCCTCACAATTTCTGATCCTGTTTCAATATCAGTGGCAAGAATAGAACAGTCTGGAGAGCCCGTCACAATTGCTGAAAACAAATTCAATTCAAGAAAAATCAAAACAAATCGCGCTGCAATCAATTAATGGGCTATAAATCCATTTTACTTAAAGAACCTACTCTAATAGTAAAAAATTATAATAGTTTAAATAAACTAATTACCACGCCCTTCGCTGACAAAACGGAGTGCTCTACATGATTCGGTATGAGCAGACACTTCCAACAGCCTAATTATTAAAAATTAACAACTAAATCAATCAGCAAAGCGTAGAAATAACATAATTCACATGTACGCCTATATATTTATGTAAACATGAGGTGTTAAATTGCACCTTTGAGGTTGAGATTCAGCTGCAAAACGATACCTAACAAAACATAAAATAAAATTCATCAGCTACTTGCTATATTCGCGCTTTCAGAACCAAAAAGGATCAGAAATATGAATTGAACTTACAGTAGGAGTTGACCGGTGATTAGCCCGGCAGCAACGAGATTACTGGAGGGATGAAAATCGAGGTCAAATGGAAGTTTCCCCAAATCTATCTCCATCACATAAATTTGTGAAAATATTTTATTTTTTTTTTTTAAAAAAAATGTGAATTTGTGTGTTGAGACGAGGACTTTAGTGCAGAGCGATAATAGTAGAATGGCAAATTTTGTTGGCAGGGGTGCAGGGTTTAGGGTTTAGGGAAAAGAATATTTTCGGATTTTAAGAAAATAAGAAAAATAACTATACAAGGTGGTTATTAGTTAGGATTTACTTTTCTCCAAAATTTATTTAAAATTTGCGTTTTTTAAATTAAATTAATAGTGTGTTTGATAGATATTATTTTGGGAGAATG
>CAIGRL010008058.1:0-14295 GCA_903798325.1 Fraxinus xanthoxyloides | reverse complement strand
AAATTATACCAATCAAACACACTTAATTACAATTCCCAAAAAAATAATTTTTAGGAAAATCTTTTCCCTGGAAAATATTTTCTTTCCACCCATTTTCCACCATTGCAATCAAACGGACCCTATATATTTTCACAATCCTCTGCCTCTCCTCTCTCTCTCTCTCTCTCTCTCTCCCCCTCTCCCTAATTCAAAACCCTAAATCGAGATTAATCCCCATTCTTTCTCTCTTCCTCTTTATCACATACATCACCAGAGCACCGTCGGCGTGGCGTCGATGAGAGGCGTGATGCCATTCAGGGCAACCCACTCTCGACGTTGCTGTGCAGTGGCGACTTCAGATTTACCCAACGTGGTTTGTGTTGATTGCTGTCGTGAAGGATGGCATCTGTTCACCGCTGCACACAGTACTTAGAGCGCCGCCCAATTTTGATCTAAGTCGATTACGGCAGGATCAAGGAGATTTGTTGGTGATGATGTTTGTAGTGGTGTTGGAAGCAACGAGGATGGTGGTGGTGGCGGGTTTTGGGATTTTTTTATTGGATCTGCTGGTGACGGTTTTGTTGGTGGTGGTGCTGTTGTGGTGGCAGGGGCAATTATGGGGTTGGCGATGGATCTGGTAGCAACGACGAGGTGGTGGTTGTTGGTGACTGGAGATTTGATAGAGTTGATTGTCATAGTTTTTGTTAGCAGTTGATTGAATTTCGTTGCGGCGATTTTGTTTGTGTTGGTGTCATGGTGTTGGTGTGGCGGCGATGATGGTGGCGGTGGCGACAGTATAGGTGGTGGTAGTATGTGACCAACTAGTTGGTTGCCGTGACCAATTGTTGAACCGTGACATTAAAATCCGATAATTTGTGACCAACAAATTTGAAACACAATCATCGTTTCCATATAATCATTTCTATCCACATCTGTCAAGGAGCATATCAAAAATCCTTTGACAGAGTAGAATGGTTCATTTCAAAATATATTTTTCTTAAATTCTCATTCTCGGTACAAATTTCGAAACATTGGTTTTAATCACAAAAATTATTCTCAAAAAATCTCTACGAAATAGAGGTTAAGAGTTTGTTTGACATAATTTATTTGTAAGAGTTTGGTCGAATTCTTTTTTAAGCATACATTCTCCCAATATTATTTTTTCTCTTCAATCTATAACTTTTCTCTACATATTATCCATACATTATTCAGTTCAAACGATCCCTCTCAAAAAATGCTCAAATCGATCATAAAATTGTTATTTAGATAGATGCTACACGTGACACTGAAATGAGTTCTCAAATTTATATTTAAAGCTTTTTCTTACGTAAGAATCGATAAACTAAATATTATTTTACCCTTACTAAAAATAATTTAGAATTGTGTAGTCAATTCGATCTACTCAACTATCTACTTTGATCCTTGTGTAGTTATATATGACTCTATGAAACAAGTGTAACACAATCATTGACTCGAATCCAAAAATTTATGCAAATGTTGTACTCAGCCTTTGTTTGATGTAGAGTTTAACAAAAAATTTCAACACTCATAATTATTATCAAATTTTAGTCATAAATTTTATTAAAATCTATTATAATTTAATTTTTAGCTACACCAACTTTATATATATTTTTTCATTTTCTTTTGATTCATCCGAAATTTCCTCATTTCTATGGATAAAATCGCCAAGCCAAAAGATGTCAAGCATATATTCCAAAAAGAACGAAGTAAGAAGAAAAGATATATTAATAAAAAATAAAGTAAAATCCTCAGTCTGATAGTATCGAATGATTCACAGCTTTCATCCAGGGGAGATTTCCTCTTAGGATCCCCGACTTTTTTCCAGACTGGTTAGTATCTAATTTTGATTGTAAATACTTGATAAAATTTTTAATACTTATATTTATCATTTATGGATGAAGTTGCTTAAAGTGTGCGATAAATTCATGATTTATGGTTTCTTCTGGTTAATATACGTGTTCCTTTTGTTATGAATTTTTGGGTTTTATAAGTTGGGCTCAATAATATTTTTTAGTCAATATTTTGGAGAATTTTTGGGAGATTTTCTGAGATTTAATGCTTTAAAAAAGAGATGTTTTTAGTACTTGGTTTTTGGAGTTTGAAGATGACCCTTTTCTCTGAAATCCAAATTTTTAGAGTCTGGGGAGGTGCATAAGTTCTTTGAAGTTTTAGGGATTGATGATTTGACGCCGTTTCTGATCAAATAAAATGCTGCTTATCTATGCGTATTTTATATATAACCTAATGGAATTAATATTTGTGAATTTCGTTCCCATGAGTTTATTTAAACTGAAGAGAATTAATCACTTTTTCGGCATTTTAAAACTTTAATTTCAGTAATATGCTCTGTTCAATAGTTGTGACTTCAGTTTGATGGATTAGTTTTGATGTAACCAGTCGATAGCATGCCAAAGAATTCAATATAAATCTCTGCAGTGTCATCTATTGATGCTGAGAAAATCTATTATGGAAGAAAAAGATGATGTTCTGAAGTTTGAGTAACTTTTTTTTCTTTCTTTTTGCATAGATTATAAGAAACTTTAGAAAGAGGATATATCTCATTTGGTCTCTTTTCCATGGATTTTTAATGTGTGCTTCCTCCCTTGAAGTCGAGGGGAGTTTACGCATTTGAAATTGTGAAAAATAAAAACCAATTAACATTCTAACATCCTTGCCTTTTGTGATTGAACAGATTAATGGAAATGTGTCTGTTGATTGAGGCATTCGAGTATGTAGCTGTGTTTAAGATTCGAAAGACTGCACAAGACTAGAAGCTTAAATTTAGGTAGAGAATAAGAAGGGAAGTGGAAGGTTTTCTATCGATCTCTTATTACATGCTTTCTGTGTGTAGTTTTTGGTTGTTGGTGAACTTAGATGGCTTTTCCCATACTGGGACTTCATCTTAAAAGCTAAATGAGAAAAATGCCTTTTTTAATGGAGCGAGCAAATAACTGTGATGATAATGAGCACATTATTGACATAACTAATAACACTGATGCTTCCTCATCTATCACATCTGATGAGCAGCAATCCAATGGCTTAGAGCAGCAACAGAGTGACAATCAGGGTTCTACTAGTGTGAGGGTTCCAGATTATCAACCTCCACTTTTTTCTGCCAGTGGATCAAACTCAAGGAACTCACCACTTATTCGGAGAGGAAATAGCCGTCGCCAAAGGAGTCTCTCAAATTCCATTTTATGGATATCCTTTTTGCTAGTATTAACAGTGAGCCAAATTATTGCTGCTGTTGTTGTCTTATCTTTGTCTAAGCATGAGCATCCACATGCTCCATTGAAGGTGTGGATTGTGGGTTATGCATTTGGATGTCTAGGGATTCTTCCTCTTTTATATTGGCGTTTCCAACATCGAAACCAAGGTTCTGAACAGGATGCATCTCATCATCGTCAAGATTCTTCTCAGAACGGTTATTCTGCAATTTCTTCAACTAGAATAGGTTTGGAGAGGGAAGATCATCGGACTTTTGGTACTGCATCTAGAGGCGGTCAGAATGTAGGAATACCAAGTTCAGGGTATCTATTATTATTTCAAAAGTTTGTTTTTGTTTAACTCTGTTCCCTTCTTCTTAAATCATAATCTGTAAGTCTTGTTTTCTTTTCGCCTGAATGAGTTTTGGAGACATTGAGCTCCTTATCTTTTTCTTGACTAACAAGTGCTGGCTTCTTTCGTTGTTTTTATATGCTTTGTGCTTTTAGCTCATAGACTGAAATTTGTTAGGGATTAGTAACGTGATGGTTTTGAAATTTTTTAAGCTTCGTGAGAATGTACCAACACTTTGGCATGCTAACTATTCAAGTATCTATGATAAAAAACATTTGCTAGATATTCTTTTTCATTTTTCTTCCAAAGTTGGCAGACTTTGTATATCCTTGTTACCTATTTACTTTTCCATCCTCTATTTATCAACAGTTATTTTAAAATCATTTCGTAGGAAAGTCAATTTTTTCCTTTGCATTAATCTTAAACTTTTACATGTTAAGTCATAACATTGTGGCATCACAACGAGCGGACTCGCCGAACTTTTGGCTAGAAATGTTGATTCATTCATCTTCATTAACAAGTTCATTGTAGAATGAGAGCTAAATGCTCTGAGTGTATTCTTACAGAATCAAAGCACTTATGGAATACTTCAAGATGGCTTTGGATTGCTTCTTTGCTGTTTGGTTTGTGGTTGGTAATGTGTGGGTTTTTGGAGGTCACACATCATCCGCCGAGGCTCCCAACTTGTACAGGTAGTTTAACGAGCATTCTTACACCGTACTCTCAAACTAGTATTTGTGTAGTTCTTTTACATACTTTCGCGATGTATTTACTTACAGGTTATGTATAGTATTTCTTACCTTGAATTGTATTGGATACGCTATGCCCTTTATTGTGTGCGCGGCAATCTGCTGCTGCCTGCCTTGTCTAATTTCAGTCCTCGGCATCAGAGAGGATTTGATTCATTATCGAGGAGCCACTCAAGAAATAATTAATTCTCTGCCAACTTGTAAGTTTAAGGCAAAGAACAAGAATATCAGTGACAAGGAGTGTATCCCAGATGCAGATGAAGGTGGGATAGTGGCTGTTGGAACCGAAAATGAGCGTTTGATATCAGGAGAGGACGCGGTAAATATCAATTTCTTTCTCGTCTTGGATTCTCTGATTTTTATCTTATTTTATTTTTTGTCAATATAGGAGTTACAAGATTATATATGTGAATGGATATGGATGAATACCAGCATAACCCCATATCAAATTGATAGATGTTAACCGTTAAATCTTAAATTGATGTGGAATTGCATGATTATTAATTTTTCTGAGACGTGGTTGTGAACAAAATTCTTCTCATAAAAGGATATTCTAATGGTTTTATTTTCATAATTTGTAAATATTGGATCTTAAAGTTTGTTTGGGAACTAAAAATATTATTTATACAGAGAAATGAGCGATGATAAATTGGATAGTATTTATAGGTCATATGAAATGTGTGGATAAAAAGTAGTTTTGTCCAAGACCAAACATAGGCTTAGATTTGGTTTGCTTTCATTCTGGGTCCTTGTGAAAATGAAACATGATAGTCGACCTTGATGTGAATCTTGGAACATAAATTTTTCGAAGCAATTTCAATTTGGTTGGACACTTGTACACATTTTCTTTGTGATCTCAACTCATTAATCAGATTTCAAGTTAATTTGTTATTATGTTCTATAGATTTGCTGCATTTGCTTGGTGAAATACTTGAACAATGACGACCTGAGGGAGTTACCTTGCTCTCATTTCTTTCACAAAGACTGCGTAGACAAGTGGTTGAAAATCAACGCCTCTTGTCCACTTTGCAAAGCTGAGGTCGATGAAGATCATGTCGAGTCCATCGACTGAAGCGACAGCTTGCAACAAAGACAGCTTACTATATGTACAGTCAAGTTTGTTGCCCAGTTCATCCCCGTCTCATCGTTTTGGGAAAAAAAGAGGATCTACTCATTATGCGAACGAATAGCACAATCATATAGTATAAATGTGAACATCTTGTGGCATTGCTTGTGTATTGTATTGACTAATAAACTATCATTCTCTTTTCATTTTCTTGATTGGAAGAATATGAAGATCGTTTTTTGCAGCCAAAAAAAGTTTGCTTGCCAATTCTTTTTTGTCCTGAGCCCACATATTCGGCCCAAAATGCATCCTTGTCGCGGAGGATCTTTGGCCGGGGATCTAAGAATAAGGGGCCTCGAGAAAAGACTATGCTCATATTTGGTACATATTAAAATTTTCATTCTCATTCTTCTACTCAGTTTCAATCACACATTCTTCAATAAAATAAGATTTTCTATCACGTCTATAACTTATACTGTTTTTTCAATCATCAATTTACTATTTCAGAATACGTTCTTCCAAAATAATGCAGTTCAAACACTCTTCTATAAACAGAAAACTACACACACCCTCCGTTTAATTAGATGATAAAATTGTTCTTCAAAAATCAAATGTAACCCAACCAATGAAGAAGACGACGAGAAACTGGATGTACCGTTCTGGTGCCAACGATGATGGTGAGTTGGGGATTTGAGGTGGCGATCATCGCATGTCTACAGATGTGAACACGACTACTCTCTAAGGGCCTTTCTTCTTCTTCTTCTTCTTCAGCAACATGCTACTTTCATCATTTCGCCACTTTAGTTAATGGTGTTGTTGCTGCGTTTGTTGCTTTTAGTTGTGCTATTTTATTGTCGACTGTGGTGGTGAGTTGGAGATTCAAGGTGTTGATCGTCGGGTGGCTACATATCTAGAGCTTGGTGGTGGTTTTAGATGAGCTGCAAGTGGTGGTGTTGTAATGGAGGTGGATGTGGTGTTGGTGGTTGTGTGGTGAAGTTGAGGTGTAGGTAAAGTCGATGGTTGTGGTTGAGGTCCAAGTAAGTGGTCGATGGGGATAAAGGTGGTGGGTGGTGGAGGTGGTTATGAGTCGTGGATTTGAGGTAACAACGCTGTTTTGGGTGGTGTCGACGATGTGGACTAGTGGTGAGATGGGATGGGATGGAACGAAGGGCAATTGTGACTAATTAATTGAGTAATTGTGACCAATAAAATGGATAATTTGTGATAAAAAAAAATGCAATTTGTGATTATAATTGTAATCCACAAGATTATGTAGCTAGGCATCACGTCTTTTTAACTACGAGTTTGTGCAATGCGTGACTAGTATGTGATTATGACCATAATTTGTGTGTGATTGTGATATTGTCCTGCTAGTTAATTAATAAGTCACAAGATTGTTATGATTTTTTTTGACTTTTTCACAAGTGAATGTGTATTTTAAAACTTTGCAGTTGTGTATTTTTCCTGACTATAAATGCTGCAAAATGAACACCAAGCCCATATTGTGCCAGTCTATATTGGCAATTAGTAGAAGTCCACTAATCTTTGTATGGTCCCATTTTCCCAGATGGTTTCCATGCCATGGCTGATGTCCCATTCTATTTTGGCACCTTGAAATGTTCTATATCAGCTGAATATGACAAGCGATATCATTTGATGATAAATTAAAAGCAAGACGAGTCAATATGTTAACATACATATGAGTGCAAATAGAATGTGTAAAAATATGAGTCAATTTAGTATAGTCTGTTGTAGTTGTTAAGCATTTTTGTTATTTTGAATCGTCGAGTAGATACACATGTGATTAAAAAAGAAAAGAAAAGAGGAGCTGTTGGAACTCTCGCATGTATAGTGACTACTCTCTCATATAGAGAATGGAGTGGAGAATGTTGGCTGCATCCGTCGGTGCTGACTCAACAAACCATTTCACTTGTGTTATAAGAAAAATTAGAATACTTTACTATCGGGCTAAGTTAAAACCACTTTTTTGTTTCTCCACCCAAGAGACATGTCGCTAAGTTAAAGCATGACTTATTGGTTTACTATCAAGTCGACGCCTTGAAACAATAAGTACAAGAGCACGCACTTCTCTAAAAGACTTATTTCTTAAAAATTATTTTAGCTCAGAATATGATTATTAGTGGGTTTATAAGTCATAGTCAATAATTAATTTTAATCATAAATTTAATGAGACCCACAACTTTCACCACTTTTATCAAAATCTACTTAAAAATATAATTTTTACCTTAGGGGCTAAATAAATTGATTCAATGAAATAGAAGTGCATGACACTTGTAGACATCTCCTAGCATTAAATTAATTAAACTTTCATTAAATAATTTTTAAGGGGTAATTTATTAGTAGAATTTGTTATTTATTTTAAAGTCCAGCAATGGAATTAAATAAGAATTTAAAAGTTAGTTTGGAAAGTTCCACTAAGAATCGTGGCATTTATAATTTATATAAGAGGAAAATAAAATGTAAATTGAAATAATTCAAAATATTTTAGGACCTAAATGAATTAAATTGAACATAAATAGAAAGTTGATTCCTAAGGCTGAAAATGGTAGGTCCAAAAGTTGGAGACCCATTTTGACAATTTTAGCAACCATTTTTTAGGAACCGTGTTCGTCAATACAGTTCATCTAAATACGCGTTGTCAAGCTCACTCTGGAATCTTCGAAATTGTAATTGTCGATAATCATCAACGACAACCCTTAAATCTTGACCTTAAAGTAGAACCCCGAATATTAAAGTAGCAATTTAAAATTAAGAATAGACCCCTCTCATTCTCCCCACTTTTCATTTGTCCCAACTCCGAAGTAGTGCGATGTTGGGATAAAGATGGTGAAACTGAAGTAAAAGAAAATCGAAATTTCAACTCATTTTTGCCTTTTTCTTTTAAGCATGGATGTCGACACCTCACCTAGTAGAACCTCGATTTTCATGTCTCAGTGCAAAGTTAATACTATTTTTATTTATCTTTAGGTAATTGTAGAAAAACGGATCTTCAGCAGCTTGCTTACACGCTGCTCATATCTTCACAAATATGGTCTATTATAATTCCTCTAACGTCTTTACTTCTTAAAATAAATAAGATATTTGATTCTGAAAGAAAAACCGTCCACTTTCGAAGAACAATTTTCTAAATTGTAGCGTTTGGCATGAATTCTGCTATCATATTTCTTTTAAAATATAAAATAAATCGAGAATTAAACAAAGATTTTGCCCCACATTGCCAGATGGGGATTGCAAGAGAAGCCGCTTTAGGGGAGAAGGGCAGAGGAGAGGAAATTTGAGAATATTTTGGAAATAATAAGTTGGTGAGACGAGACGAGAAGAATGCAGGCAATTTTTGGAAGAAAGTTACATTCCCATTACAATAAGTATAACTCAGCCAACTACAGAGTTGGTTCTTTGAGGGCAATTTTTGGAAGCAAAATGGAAAAAAACCATTACATCCATGCCCAAGATATTAACAAATCAAAAACTATCGCTTTGCAAGACGTAGCTTCTGATGACCTATCAAAGGCAGGTAGACAACAAGCCACAAACTATAGAAGTACAAGCAGATACATGTATGCAATGCAAGGAAACCAAATGTATGGATCCCGACAGATTTCACAGTACAAACTTTTTATCAAGAGAGTTGCTGATATGGAATTTCATATAATTAGTTTGCAAAAGCTGAAATGGATGAACCAGATGTTGATGCCCCGGCTTTACCTGTCACATTCTGAGACGCTACCTCACTGGAGGATACAGACTCTGGCACGTCTCCTATGTCCAAAGTGTCGGGAAGCTTTTCAGAAAACTCGGGATAGATCTGTAAGGAAGAAGGCAGACCATTTATATCAGATATTTAACTTGAGACATTTAAACTAGTCAAGCGCTGTATTGATATCCAGTACACACGTAAACCTCATGCTTTCTCAACAATCGTCTGTCTTTGGACAGGCAACACTTCAGCAAATCTGATTGGTTGATGTCTTGAAAAATGTTGCGGGCCTTAATATATTTGGCCACTCACTCAAAACAAAGCCGGCTAGGGAGTGTTGAGCCTCAAAGTACTGATCGAGACACACATACAATCTGTATAATTCTAAGCAGCTTGAAATATTATGTAGAAGCTTGATTTAAACTAAGTAGCTCAGCCTGGTATAATATTAGAAGCATATAACACTTGTAACTTAATACTATGGTATGACAGCAACTTCCCAGCCCATAAATGATCCTAATGAGGACTACCGGTACACACATTTGCAGCAGAATGTTAAGACAGTAATTTAAGAGGACGAAGACTACAAAAGAGAAAAAAGAAACTGAATAATCGTGATTGTAATTTGCTAATGAGGCAATAAAACTCTTTGTATAATAACCTAGGAACAGAATGCAGGTGAAGTGTTTACTGGTTTAAAAGAAACGTGTCCACAGAGACGCATTTCTTATTCCCACTTGTTACAAACATTCCTTGTATAATTGTAATTGAAAATTAAGAGAACAAGAAAGGAAGTACTAAAAAAGAAGAAAGTAGTTAAGACTTTGGGACTAGAAGGTATCCCTAAGGAGGTTTCGAAATTTCTGGATAAGTTGGGAGTTTTTTGGTCAACATTACTTACTAAAATCATTTCAACCAAGAAGATGCAAGATGAATGGATAAAAATAAGGGAGAAATCCAGGAATGTGTTCCGATTGTGTCATTAGGTTAACTAGTCATAAAATAAAGTATGAGAAAGAGTGAAAATACTCAAAAGCTTGATCAACCACAATAGCACGATTGGAAAGAACAAAATGAACGCTAATTAAAGCGTTGAGCGAGAATTCTTAAATAATGGAAAGCAAATGGACAAGTTCATATGGTCAGAACTCAATCAAGCAGAAGATAACCTCAAGTTGATTCAGCATGTCAACTGTGGAGTCCAGGTCACCTTTGTTAGCTAAATAGACATCAGAAAGAGACTCCTCTGATATACCGGGAAATGTCATCTGAAGATATGCCAAATCCATGTCAGATTCTTCACTGAAGCTTGATTTTCCAGACATCTCATGTGGATTATACGATGATGAGGCATAGAATTCACCACCATGATGGTCCTTAGTGTTGGAAATCTGAGCAACTTGAAGAGAATCAGCACTGTGGATATAGCTTTGAGAAAGGTTTTGGTGCTGTCCTTGTGTCCACATACGATTCGGTTCATGTCCAAACCAGGCAGAGTGATTTCCACTATCTAATTGATTTGCCAAAAGTTTAAAATCTTTGCTTTCATCAGTTCCTCCTCTTTTTGAGAGTGGTATGTATGATGCTGCATAGGGATTTAAAGAAGATGCTCCACCCTTCATTGCTGCATATTGGAAAAGTATGAAGACAGGAGAATGGGGAAATAATAGAATAACAAAAAAGAAATTTTCAATTTATGAAAATCTGCCAAAGCTAATGCCAAACTAAAAACAATGGCATCTCAAAACTCAAGTGTGACAAGTTTAAAAGCATTTGAACGGGAAACACATGAAGTCAGAGGTAATAAATGAAACTAAATGATGACAACCACAAGTAGCATAGTAGATAATTAATTCATAATGTACAAATATATGATGAAATTAACTGATAAAAGTCACAAGTAGCATGGAAGATAATTAATTCAAGATCTTCAAATATATCCAAAAATTCCAACACCAAACTAAAGTACTTAGAAATGATGTTTTGCGTCAGAACCAAAAGCAAGTTCCTGATTACGTAAAATATGGTACAAAGTTTGTTCCAGTTTGCAAGAACTGCACTTGATTACATTGTTTTTATTTTATTTTTGTTTCGAAATTTTGGTTTTTAACTTGCCCATGTTTTTCCATAGAAGGTTCCAAGTTCAAATGAAGGAAGGGTGTTGCCTGTTGAGGAAAGTTGAACGGGCAAAACAAAACTGTTGCATCTATGACATGTATCACTGATGGGCAGATTAGGCTTCCTCTTCAAAGTTTCAAAAAAAAACTGTGTACTTGTGTCATATTCCTTTGTTCTCAAAACCTTCAGCACAATGACGAATATATTTTCTCCTTATATTTTTCTCATCTTTTAATTGATCAATGACTATTTTGGGGTATGAAATTAATGACTTCTTGTGGCATCTGCAGTCATACTAAGGTCTTTCTCTCTCAAACTTGGAAAATCTAGAATTATGATTTCGAAAAAACACACATAAAACTTAGAATTGAGCAACTATGTTTTACAAATAATTGCATTCTAACTTCAGCAAAAGACAAAGGTCCAATGCCTTCTGACCTCCTAAGAACACAACTAATTTAACAAGATTCTCACACACCACCGCTCGCTCAGAAAGCAGTCAACAGACCAAAAGAAAATGCTATAGCTTTCATATTCCTCATAACAAGCAATTTATATTCCCTCCGCTTCAAGAACCCAGAGAAAAGGCACGCACAACTATATATTACTGCAAACAACAGAGGAATCAATTTGAACGGATGCATAGACACATGCGCAAATACAAATATAATAAAAACAGAAAATAAACATACGGACAGACAGACAGACACACGTACACAACCTATATAAATTATTAAACTGTTAATATGCCACTGAATGCGTGATCAACGCAGATAAAGATGAATTCAGAATTACAAAAGCACGAAACTAAATAAAAAAAAATTCATTTCTAACACAGACAAAGTAGTGCTAAAGAATTCAATAATTTCTCAATAAAGTACCTGAATTCAATAAACGATGACACGCACATACACATATACACGATCACATCGACAAAATATTACAAAACTCACGCGCTCAATCGATCAAGAGCTGAATTTCAAATTGATGAGGAAACCCTAGATTTCGCGATCGTCGAAATTGAAGAGAATTTTCGCCTTTTCCCCCTATTTAAAAAAAAAAAAGAAAAAAGATTAGAAGAAAAATTAATCGGCGAAAAATGGAAAATGAAGACGGTTATTTTTTTGTCCCGTCATTTTAGCCTTGTCGCTTTGTGGAAAGTGACGTCATTGTGATTAGTGGGTCCCAATTAAAATAGAATAAACAGGTCCAAGTATTTATTTGAAAAATGCTACACGTATAGGCTGCTTTTACAGCCTAATTTACAATGCCAGGCAGCAAGAGTTCATTGGATTTTGGTTGAAAAACAAAATTAAATCAGTCAAGAATTATTCTTGGCATACATAACCAAATAAGTAAGAGTGTACAACCAAATAAGTAAGAGTGTACCAAGAATAATTCTTGACTGATTTAACTTTGTTTTTCGAGCGGATCACCCTCCAATAGGGGACCGTCGGGTGTCCATTATGGACACTCCTATATACATTTAGTGATGACAAAAAAAAACACACCTTGCACTGCTCTAGCGCTGTCCCGCCCCGAATGGGACAAAAAAACCCGCACCGACGGGTTGACGGGATGGGGCAGGAAGGGGGTGCCCCGCCCCGTGAAGAAATTAAAAAAAAATTAACTACAAATTAAAAAAAAAAAGCTAGTTAATTGAAAATTTTTGGGAAAAAAATATAAACGGGGCAAGAAACGGGGCGAGCCGGGGATTCGCTGGGCTGGGCCCCCGCCCCGTTGCCATCTCTATGTACATTCCTATGTACCACAAGAATAACTCATCAATCAATGAAGTGTTGTCATCTTAGCATATGTAAATTCATCTGTACAAAACATATGTACAAGTAGCATTTTTGTATTTTAATTGAAAAATCAATGAGTTCAATTTTCATAACTTAGGGTGTGTTTGGGCCACGTTATTTTGAAAGAATTCATTCTAAAATAGTAAACTGATGGAGAACGTCTGATTGAAAAAAAAAGAAGGAAAAATTATTAATGTGATGAAAAATATTATTTTATCGAAGAATGCGTGGTTGAAAATGAGTAGAAGAATGAGAATGAGAATTTTAACATGTACCAAACATGGGCTTAATAGACAAAATAATAGAAATTCTGACTAGTTCATTCTAGACCTTCGGCTCTTTGATACCTCCGAAGGAAATATCGAATTGGATCTAAAAATTGACTATCAAAAAATTTAGAAATGAAATCCATGCATAAAGACAAAAAATTTGATAACAATTAGAATAAGAGATTGCGATGCGTAATTTTCTTTCCTTTTAATATGTTACACCAAAATTGATTTACTCGATTGATCAAAACTGTTCCTTCGTGTTAAACAATGGCGGACCCACGTGGGGTCAAGTGACCCCACAAAAAAATTGAATTTTTGATTAAATCAATGGTAGTACTAATTAATTAGTTGATTTGTAAAAGTTTCAAGCACTGTTAGGTGAGAGAAGCAAAAATAAGTGGATTGCTTAAGCAATTAACTGATTGATTTGCTAATAATTTTTTAATTATTGTATAATGCTTATTTAACTATGATATACATTTACACAAAATTCTAAGAGTTTAATGATCATTTTTCCTAGATAAATAGCGATTTACTTCTTCGTGCTACATGTTTATATTCGGATAATTAATTTTGTGCTTTCTACAAGAACAAGATAATTCAATTGTATAAATATTATTCCAAATATTTTAAATCAATAGAGATCTTGGCACTTGAAAAGCAAATTCATACATATATTATTAATATGCACACCCACGTAGCCATGTCAACGAGTCGAGTCGAGCCCGAGAAAAAAAAAAAAGGCTGGAGCAGAGCCCGACCTTTTTGGGGCAGAGCTTTTTTTGGCCCGAGCCGAGCCGAGCCGAGCAGGGCCCGCCCGAAAAAAATGAGGCTCGGCCCGAGCTTTGGGCTCGAGCCTTAGCGAGCCGAGCCGGCTTTTTTTTTTTTTTTTAAGTAAAGTCCACATTTTTTTTACTTAAAAAATTTACATTTCGTACAATTTATAGGTGTTATAAATTAAATAATAAATTACAAAAGTGTAAATTGTCCGCCTTTTTTACTTAAAAAA
>CAIGRL010008020.1:0-12534 GCA_903798325.1 Fraxinus xanthoxyloides | reverse complement strand
TCCTTTCGAAGTTCGTGACAAAAAGAAAGTACTACGATTTTCATCAAGATCATGGACGCATGACCGAAGGAGGCTTCGCCCTGAAGTGGGAAATCGAAGCTCTCATCAAGAGGGATTTCCTAGGTGCTTATGTGAGTCAAGACAAGCGTCATCGAAACAGCCAGAATAAATGTAAGGTTCCTAAAGATAGGGGAGATAAGCAACCAACTGCAGGTACTATCAATATCATTGTCGGAGGAATGACCTCGGGAGGGGACTTTAGCAGCTAGCATAAGTAGCAAGCCGACAATATCCCTCTATCTCAAGCATGTATCTCAGTAGTGTAGAAGACATCACTTTCGGATCAAAGGACTTAGAAGACGTGTCTTTTCCTCATGATGACGCATTGGTTATATCGATGATCATTGCCGATTTTGGGGTGAGAAGAATTCAGGTAGATAATGGAAGCGCAACTAACATGCTGTCACATGAGGCTTTCGTTTATATGGGCATTTTAGCTGAGCAGCTCAAGCCGGTCAAAACCCATTCAGGGGATCAGAGGCGATGTCGTTATTTCAAAAGGCATTGTAGGATTGTCTAGTAGAAGGGAAGCATATAACACAGATCACAATTTTTCAAATAGTTCGTGCTCCTATGACCTATAACGCCATACTTGGAAGACCCTTGTTGAATAGGATCAAGGCCATTGTCTCAACATATCACATGGCAGTAAAATTTCCTACAAGTAAAGGGATCGGGGTAGTTCGATGAAGCCAAACAGTGGTTAGACATTACTATGTTACAAGCATCTGAGAGATCAAGCGACGTCATGCAACTTTCAGAAGTCGAGCTTGACCTCGAGCAACGTGGGAGGCTTGCTCCAGTATAGGAGATGGATGAGCTCGAGCTCGAGCCTAATAGAAAAGTTACCATTGGTCAAGGTCTTGATGCTACAACCACAACTAAAAAATAGTATGCTACGCCCCGAGATATCTTTTGCTCTTTTCTTTTTTTTCAATTTGCATTATGCTAGGTTTAAATTCTTTTGATAGTTTTTAACTTGGGCTTGCATGCCTCTAAGTTGTTTTCCTTTCAAGAAAAAGAGCTCGAGCTTGTTGGCCAAAAAATTGGTCAAATAAAATGCTCGAGCTACACATTGAATAAAGAACTCGAGCTCGTTGGCTAGAAAATTGGTCAAGTAAAATGACCGAGCTACACATTGAATAAAGAGCTTGAGCTTGTTGACAAAAAAATTGGTTAAGTAAAATGATCGAGCTATACATTGAGCAAAGGGATAAGTTCGATCTCGGACTATTGTGTCTCATTGCATCTTACCTCGCAACTCGAGAACGTAACTTTTATCTGCGACCTAGACGCATGGGGGCCTGTGATATATATTAATGTTGTAAGCCCGAGCTCGAGCTCATTGCCCGAACTCAGCCCACCTCAACTATTCTGGCCCAAGGTTAGGCTTAGGCTTGAGGTTTGGCTTATCACATAGGTCAAGCTTGTATCACTTTTTGTCCGTTCTCCTTAATCTTATCTCACATTTTCTAGGAATGCTAATCATATTTTGACTACAACTCCCAACCTATTACAAATTTGACTCTAACTCAAACTGTGCACTTCTAACATAACACAAACATCTTTTATAACAAGGATAATGACTACAGGAAGTTGAATCATGTAATGACTCCATCTCCAACATCTATAAATACATGACACATGCTCATTATTCAGGTAGGTTTTTAATAATATTTCAGCATACAACTTTTTGCACAATTTCACATTCTGACTTAAGTATCAAATGGGCAACGAGAACACATATCGATGCCTTTATTTCAAGAGTTGAAGATCAGATCGTGTGGAGTTCAACCATCTAATTCGAGTTCATTTAGGTACTAGTTTGGTAATTTCATACATTTGCAATTTCTACCTGAACAATGGGTACAGAAAGATTGTACGATGATCCATATTCTGTCATGGCTATTAAGACTTGGAGATTCATCTTAAAATGTCAACTTAAACAAACCTAACCAAAAAAGTCCATTAAACTCAAACGAGTAATTTGATCCATCTAAAGCTTAAACAAACCTTTAGATTCCATAATTAGCGTATTTCAATAAATCATCATCTGATGAGGGTATGTTAAGGTTAATATCTCATATCGATTAACGATAGAACATATAAATAATATTAAGGATTTTGTTTACTCCTCTTATTTAAACTGTGAATCAAGATAATATACTGTTGAGTTGAGTGGGTTGGGGAAAAGAAGTGAGGCATGCTTGGGATGAGTAATCTGATTCGATTTGTTCTGGGCGAATATGCTTGCATTGTTCGAAAATAGTGTTGAACATGATTATATTAGGGTTTGGTTGGATTATGTTACTATAAGGATCCGTTTGATTGTAAGAATGGAATCTGAGTGGAAAGAAGATGAATTCTGTGGAATTGAATTGTCTATAACTTGTTTTATTGAGAATTGTCAAATAATCGTGTTTGATTGGTATAATTTTCTACTTGAATATTGAAATTTTGGATCNAACTGTGAATCAAGATAATATACTGTTGAGTTGAGTGGGTTGGGGAAAAGAAGTGAGGCATGCTTGGGATGAGTAATCTGATTCGATTTGTTCTGGGCGAATATGCTTGCATTGTTCGAAAATAGTGTTGAACATGATTATATTAGGGTTTGGTTGGATTATGTTACTATAAGGATCCGTTTGATTGTAAGAATGGAATCTGAGTGGAAAGAAGATGAATTCTGTGGAATTGAATTGTCTATAACTTGTTTTATTGAGAATTGTCAAATAATCGTGTTTGATTGGTATAATTTTCTACTTGAATATTGAAATTTTGGATCCTTTTGTATTTGTTTAACTTTATTTTTCATGAAAGTTGTCCATTAAAGGGATATAATTTGTTTCCATTGCAAAAAAAAAAATGCCTAGAAAACCAATTCCCACCAAAGTGAAGGGAATTTTTTTGCCTCAAAAAGCAAGAAAATGTGACAAACCAATAAAATGTGAAAAACCAAATACTTAGAAAATGTTTTTTATCAAACACTCTAAAAAGTAGAAAATGGCAAAATGTTTTCCATCTTCCATAGAAAACTTGCCACATCAAACAGAGCCTACAATGTACTTTTTAATAAAGAATTGATATATTTAAACAATAATCTAAAAAGCTCGTGAAAACAAATGTTCCCCAACGTGTAACATGTGAAATTGTTGTTTTTATGATTTTGTAAATGATTAATAGCAGAAAATCCCCTAAAAATGTTCACTTTCGATATATCCCTCTATATATTGGAAATCGTAGAAAATCCACATATTTGAAAATTTTTGTGCAAAAAACCTAGGTACTGTCAAATCTGCCGTTAAAAAAGTAAAAATGCTAAAATTGAAAAGTAATAATTGCAATTTTAATATCTAGACTTCTTATTCTTTTACAAATTATACTCATTTTATTTTTTATTTTTTTGTGTATCAACCACAATCCCAAACCATTAGAACTTTATTTTCCGCCCACCCCACTTCATTTTCTTCTCCAAAATTTTATTATTTTATTTAATCCCTTCCAAAACCCTCACAAATTACTCACCCCAAATTTCTCATTTCTTCTTCTCATTCCCAAGATTACACTTTAAAATCCTTTTCTCAATCCTAAATCTACCGGTTACTAATTGGCATTCTTGAACTAAAATTTTGCAGCTGAAGGTGTGCAAAAGAACTCAACAGCACAGTCAAATCCTAGCGAGGATTCCACCTCTTGGTGTCTTTAATGGACTTGGTTTCCTAGATTTTTTGCAATTGCCAGCTTAATGAACCCAACTAATTTTTCTCCGTAAACCTCACCTCCATATCTCTCCTGTTTCACTAAACATTTGGCCTTCACTTTCATCAACACACTCCTTGAAAATCATTTTCGATTCTTCAGAAAACCACTTTGGGTCAGTTGGTTGTATCTCGTTTAAAGCTTCACAAAATTGCCTTCTTTGATGGGCTCCCGCTTGACCAAAAAATTGAGCCTCCCCAGAAGCATTTGCAGAACTCTTCAACCTGTCATGTCTAGCAGAAACAATTGGTTTGAGGCAAATACGACATTATGGAACAGATTGAGTGCGTGTGTTTTTGAGATTAAATTGAAAGATTTCTATGAAAAAGAGAAATTCCAAAAAATAAATAAAAATTGAACGAGTTACCTGAAATTGATGATGAGTTTAATGAAAATTTGAAGTTCCATAATAGATACATAAGAACTTGCAGAAGTGCCTCGATTATCAAGTTGGCTGGTGATGGTGGCTGCCAGTAGTGGCCGCCACTGGAGGGTGGGGATTGGAGTACGAGGGTTTTAAAGTTAGGAATGAGAAGAAGAAGTGAAGAATTTGGGGTGGGGGACGTGTTGAAAAATAAAGTTTTAAGGATTTGAGATTGTGAGTTGTATATAAAAAAATGAGTATAATTCATAAAAAATAAAAAGTTCGAATACTAAAATTGCAACTATATTACTTTTTAATTTTAGCATTTTTACTGTTTTTAACTACAAATTTAACGGTGGTGAATTTTTCGTACAAAATGTTTTAAATGAGGAAATTTTCTACGATTTTCAATAAATAAGCAGCATATCGCAAATAAAAATATTTCTAGGGACTTTTGTGCTATTAATCCATTTTTTAAATGAAAATATGTTCAGCCAACGATTTCTTTCTAATTGCAATTTCTAATAATAGAAAGTACAGAGCCAATAGTCACAAAAGTCACACAACTAATCAATGTCACGTGCCAAATTACAATAAAGCACGTTTAAAATTCGTGGGAATTGTTCATCAAATTATAAAGTACGCCACCATCTGTTTTTCAACTGTCGTGATTTTTGTCAAAGTCCTGTTTCATTTTCTTGAAACTCTAAATCCAAATCAAAAAACCTTCCAAATAACGGTATAAAATCTAACCCCAACACCATCGCGTATTTACCACTCCATCTGTTCAGTTTAAAATCCATAAAAATCTCCACTTCCATTATTATTCTTATTCCCTTTTCTCTCTCTAAATTATTCATGATTCTCTCTTTTTATTGAGCTTTCTCGTATGAGCGCCATTAACGAAATCCCTCTTCGACATGCTACTCGAAACCCAAAATCCATCTCTTCAGTTCCAAGATTTTCTTGTCAAGCGGTGGATTTCAATTTAAGATTTACTCCAAAGCCAAGGAAGAAAAAGGGTTTTAGACTGTTGTGGGTGGATGAGAGTGGAAGAATGGATTTGATAAGAAAATTGAGCAGAGGGTGCTTAGGGCACAATTCAAAGAAGGATAAAAATGTGGAAGCAGAGTCTGTTAGTGGCGGTGTAGACGTTTTTGACGACGCTGCCACCGCCGCCGGGTCTAAGATGCAGCCAAACCATATTGTCATCATGGTAAATGGCATCATTGGCAGGTAAATATAGTTAGTGTTGTTGTGTGTTTTACAGTGATTATTGTGAATTACATTTCTAGAAATGGTATCATTTGCTATTGTAATTAAGCTATAAATGGCGTAGCGACCAATCGGGGATTAGGGATTCATAATTGTTATTATGATTGCAAATGAAATTTTGTCAAGTAACGATGTAGTAAATTTCCTCAGCTTGACTCACTTTTTTCCTCTTCTCTCTCCTCCGGATTTTGAATTGTCCATCCTACGCTTTTATACCTAATTTCAAGCATGTGATAAAAAGTAGAGAGTAAGTTTGAATTGAAACAGTGGTAGCTAGGTGATCTTTCTTAAACATGAACCTAACGGAAGGAGGAGAAGAAGACCAACTGAAGTAAGAGAATTTTGAATGGCAATGCGACATCGTTTGGCATTAAACAAGACAACGCTGTTTAGTTTCAAATAAATTGTAAATTAAATCTTTTTTATACATTTGTTGTGGAAAATACGACTTTCATCTTGTAAGGAAAGGCAATAGATACAGAACCATGTGCGTAGAGGAAATCAGTTCGTGTAATCTGCAAAAATCTGTTCTTAAGTAATTCAAATTTCCATCTCCTCTCACTTCTTCTTATTTGCTCATTTATCCTTTTTGTTTTACTTTAATTGGTTTATCTCTTCAGCTAATTCAGCTGAGAAGAGTTGTATTGTTGATCGACTGTGGCTGTGAGTTGTGAAATTAGGTTCAGCTCATAACAAATTGGTATTAGAGTAGGCATATTAGACTGGGCATTCACAAGTCGAGGATACAAAAGCGAAGGAATATTAATTTGAGATCTGGTATTATGATATCTACACAAGGGGCTAGTAGTAATGATAATAGTGTTCATACTATAAGTGAAGTCAAGGGAAATAGTAGACTGCCTGAAATTGATTTTCCACACTTCGGGGGAGAAGGATCCAGGGAATGATTGAGGAAGGCTAGAAAATATTTTCAACTGAAATCCCAGATGAACTTAGATTGGGAGTTGCAGAGATGTATTTGAAAGGGAAGGCTATATGGTTTGATGGATTCCTTGCAAGCCATTTTGAGGCTGATTAAAGCTTATTTTCTGAGGAACTTTGTAAGAGGTTTTCAGAAACTACTAGGGAGGAAGTGATTGAGACGTTTGCAAGATTAAGTAGATGGGTTCAATAGCTGAATACCAGGAGAAATTTGAAGATCTGAAAGCCCAAGTTATGCTACCTTTACCCCATGTTCCAAAATCCTACTATATCTTTGTGTTTACCAGTAGATTGAAAGGGGAGATAAGATCCATGGTTGAAATGATGAAACCCAATACCTTATCCAAAGCCTTTGAAGTTGCTACCCTTTAGGAATTCACCATTGAAGCCATTAACAGATTCCAAAAACCAAAAGCTTCTCACCAAACAAATGGAATCCCTTCCAAAACCTCCGGATGAAACCAAAGCTAAGGAACCATGGCCCAAAACTAATTAACCACCAAACAATTACAAAATTGTCACACCTACTGACTTTCAAACCATAAGAAACTTGTGACTCTGTTATAAGTGTGATGAGATGTATATTATAACGACCCAGCCTCTATGCTCGAGCCGTTATATCATATGTACTGTCTGTTTTGGGTGGACATCTGACCACTTCACCTTTACAGATTTCAATCACATCTCTTAAGATTCGAACCTAAGACCTCTGCCTAATGAGCGACTTAAGTTGAATTCTAGTACCAATGGGACAATTGAAAGTGGACGGTACATATGATATAACGACTCGGCTATGGAGGTCGGGTCGTTACAAAAAAAGGCAAAAAACGTACATTTTTTATAATGACTTGAGTCTCTATATTCAAGCCATTAGCTTTGTAGTTGTCTAATTTGTACTAAGATTCAACTTAGGTTTCTCATTTGACAGATATCTTAGGTTCGAATCTTGGAGTACGCGATAGAAAGTCGCGAGAGGGTAGTGAACAGTACGTAAACTAACGGCTTGGGGTATAAAAATCCAGGTTGTTACGTATACTATAGTACATGTGTGCAAAAATAGGTTCCTGAACTTTATATTGGTGGATGAAGATGAAGAAAGTCAACAAAATGAGAATAAAGGTTCTAGGTCTGAAGGAGAACTAGGGGTGAAGAGTTCATTGAGATATCAATTAATGCCTTGGCTTGGGATTTGAAGTGAAGCACAAAACCATAAGAGTTCCTAGGGTAACCAAGGGGAGAAAGGTGTCTACTTGATTGACAGTGGGAGCACCCACGGTTTTGTTGATGAAAAATTAGCTAGAGAATTGAAGTGTGCTACTGATGAGACCAATGTTGTGACAGTTAGGGTAGCCAATGGTGATAAACTGAAAAGTAAAGCTGTGTGTGTCAACCGTTATGTTGGAGAGTACAAGGCTGGGAATTTCAGTACAAGCTAAGAACTATTAAGCTTGTGGAAAGTGATATGGTGTTAGGGGTGAACTGGATGAGCCAATTTGGTCCAATTATCTTTGACTTTGTACAAGGATGTATTAAATTCAAGAACAACAATGAAGAGGTGGAATTGAAAAGTGAAAGGCCAAAACGCCCTGTCAAGATAATGGAAGTGCAAGAGATAGATTGTTTAGCAAGAATTTTTATGGAGTGGTTGAGCAGCTGTATACTATCAGGGAGGAGGGAAAAGAGGATAAACCTAGCAGGGTACTCGATGTTATTCATCAATTCCCAAGGGTGTTTGAGGAGCCATAGGAACTGCTCCTCCCAGGTCACATGACCACCATATTCCATTAAAAGAGGGAGCTCAGCCATTTAGAATCAGGGCTTATAGATGCCCTTTTATTCAGAAGACAGAAATAGAGAAGCTGGTTGAGGAGATGCTGGAGAGTGGAATCATACAAGCCGTGACAATCCTTTTGCTTCTCCAATCCTTTTAGTTGAGAAAAAGGATGGATCATGGGGGTTTTGTGTTGATTATAGGCAATTGAATAGCCTAACAATCAAGGCTAAGTTTTCAATGTCTCTCATAGATGAACTGTTGGATGAACTACATGATCAAAGTATTTTTCCAAGATTGATCTCAGGGCAGGCTACCATGAGATCAGGGTCACTGAGGGAGATATTCATAAAACTGAATTTAAGACTCACCAAGGGTTGTATGAGTTTAAGGTGATGCCCTTTCGCATGACCAATGCCCCAACTACCTTTCAAAGCCTCATGAATAGGTGTTCAAGGACTGGCTAAGGAGATATGTGCTTGTGTTTTTTGATGCATTGTATATAGTTCTAATTTGACCACTCATTGCCACCATCACAACACAATGTTGGAGATATTGCAGAAGCACCAACTATATGTCAAATTGGTCCAAGTGTAGTTTTGGGCAATTAGATGTTGAATATTTAGGCCATATAATCAGTCAAAGGGGGGTCTCAGCTGAACCAAGCAAGGTAGAGGCAATGCAGCTCTGGTTTAAGCCCAATAACATTAAACAGCTGAGGGGCTTCTTGAGGTTAACGAGATATTATGGGAAATTTATCAAGGGATATGGAGTAATAGCAATAGACCTCCTTAAGAAGGATAGCTTTCAGTGGATAGAGGCTACAGATTCAACCTATAAACAATTAAAACAAGCAATGAGTTCAACCCGTGTTAGCTCTACCTGACTTCCATAAACCTTTCATTATTGAAACTGATGCTGGTCAGAAGGGAATAGGGGTTTTGCTGATGCAAGTCAGGAAGCCCCTAGCCTCTTGAGTAAAGCTATTCGAGTTAGGAATATGAGGATGTTCATCTATGAAGAGGAGTTGTTAGCATTGGTCACAACTGTTAGTGAGTAGAGACACTACTTAGAAGGCCATCACTTCATTATCAAGACTGACCAATCCCTCAAATACTTGCTAGAACAGAGGATCGCCACACCCCTTCAGCAAATATGGTTCACCAAACTATTAGGACTTAGTTATGAAATTATGTATAAAAGAGGGGTTGACAATATAGTGGCTGATGCTCTATCCAGGAGGCATGAAGGAGATCTGGAGCGTTCAGGAATTACAACTGCGACTCCTACCTGGGTGCAAGTGGTCACAGATACCTACAATGATTATGTTTTTGCTAAGGATAGGATTCAGTCCTTATTGCTAAGCCTTAATTCTGATCCCAACTTCAGTCACATCAGTAGTATTTTGAAGTACAAGCGCAGAATCTACATTGGAATTGGAGGTAACATCAGCTCTAAAGTAATTAAAAACATCCATGGACATCAGGAAGGAGGTCATTCAGGCATCCACAACAATATTTACAGGGCAAAACATCAGTTCTATTGGCCAGGAATGAACCAAGACATAAGGATTTAAGTATTATAGTGTGAGGTTTGCCAGAAGTGTAAATGGGAACATGTTCGTGACCCTGGGCTGCTACAACCTCGACCTGTGCCTTTACATGATTGGAACGACATTAGCATGGACTTCATTGAAGGGTTACCTAACTCAAGGGGTAAGGACACTATCCTAGTTGTGGTGGATACATTTACAAAATTTTGGTCACTTTATTGCCCTCTCACACATCTTCACAGCACTAACAGTAGCCAAAACCTTTCTTAATTTTGTTTTTAAACTCCATGGAATGCCCCAGAGTATCATTTCTGATAATAATTAGGTTTTTACAATTAAATTCTGGCAGGAGTTATTTAGGCTAATAGGCACCAACTTCATCTTAGCTTTGCCTACCACCCTCAATCAGATGGACAGACAGAGCGACTCAATCAATGCCTAGAAATATACCTAAGATGCATAACCTATTAGTAGCCTAAACAACGAAGAAAATGGCTATCATTGGTTGAATGGTGGTACAACACCACCTATCATTCTTCCATAAGAATGACTCCTTTTGAAGCTCCATATGGACTCAAACCTTCCCAGTTGTCATTAGGACCTTACCAACAGTCCAATGTTGCAGCTGTGGAAGAACTACAACAACAGAGATACAAATTAGACCAACAGTTAAAAGGAGAACCTATCATAGGCAAGTGCAAGAATGAAAATTTATGTGGATAAAATTAGGCCAGAAAGGTCTTTTGCAGAAGGGGATTGGGTCTTCCTTAAACTTCACTTATACAAACAGCATTTAGTGGAACACATGCATAAGCACAAGCTTGGCGCAAGGCACTTTGTCCCATACCTGATTACTAGGAAGATAGGGACAGTGGCTTACCAGTTGGCACTACCTGCTAGCTCTAAAATTCACCCAAATTTTCATGTATCCATATTGAAAAAAAGTTAGGCAACAATGCTATGCTAGTACTGCAGCTACCGGAAGAGGGTCACTCACTTCAGTCGGAGCACCAACCACTATCTATCTTACAATCCAGGTTTTTGACGCGACGAAATCACACTTTAGTACAATGGCTTGTCCACTGGTCAGATCTTTCTCCAGATAGCCAGGCATGGGAAGATGCTGAATGGATTAAATTCCAGTTTCCTTTTTGTAGATCTTGGGGACAAGATCAAGGTGAGAGGGAGGGTTTTCATGTGAACAATCAGTGGGGAAGGAAGGGAGGTAGAACCAAACGGAAGGAGAAGAAGACTAACTGAAGTACAGAATTTTGAATAGTAATGCGACGTCGTTTAGCATTGAACAAGACGACGGGTTTTCATGTGAACAATCAGTAGGGAAGGAAGGGAGGTAGAACCAAACGGAAGGAGAAGAAGACTAACTGAAGTAACAGAATTTTGAATGGTAATGCGACGTTGTTTAGCATTGAACAAGACGACGCCGTTTAGTTTCAAACAATTGTAATAGTTAATTAAAATGTTTTTATGCATTTGCTGTGGAAAATGCAGCTTTCATCTTGTAAGGAAAGGCTATAGATACAGAACCAGTGTGTAGAGGAAACCGGTTCGTGTAATTTGCAGAAATCTGTTGAGTTGTTAAGTAATTCAACTTTCCATTTCCTCTCACTTTTTATTTTGCTCATTTGTCCTTCCTCAATTATGTTTTACTTTAATTGGTTTATCTCTTTAGCTATTCATTGAGGAGAGTTAGATTGTTGATCGATTGTGGCTGTGAGTTGCGTGGTTAGGTTCAACTCGTGACATATTTCTTAAACTTTGAGCCAAATTAGTGGTATTACAAATAATGTCTGAAGGAGGGTTATTATGATTCAATTGAAATGGCTTTGTTCCTATCAAAATGCGCGAACTTTTATCCATTGATCTTGAGATCTATTGGGATATTTAACTCTTTGGCTATACTTGTTAAAAAAATATTTCTTATTTCAAATTTTCGGAAGTTGTTCATGTCTTCAGGATGAGAGAACTTCGTGATGACACTTGTGTTATTTATTAATTCATACCTTGCTAGGTTTTATTAATCAGTGTTGCACTTACCTTCTTTGCATGCTTAATTTATATAGACTCTTGAAAAAACAACTTGATTGTAAAACTTTTGTGATAAGAATGCTTCTCCATTTAAAATATCTAGAACTCAAAACCCAAATGATTAGATTAAGGACTGTATACATGGAACCTAATAGTCATTGGTGAGTTATGCTACAGTACCTGAAAAACTTTCATTGTAAGTTGGGGGTTGTGACTATAATCTTTATCTTTCGACACTCTAATTTATCAACTTTTTACTCAATTTTTTTTCACATGTTCAGTGCTGCAGATTGGAGATATGCTGCTGACCAGTTTGTGAAGCAGCTTCCCGATAAACTTATTGTTCATCGTAAGTGTACATCTTGGTTTGGTTTCCCTATCTGGTGAATTAGATCACATCACGAAACTTCTTTTGCATTTAGCATTGCTATTGAGTGCTCTAAAGAATGAGGGTTGCATAGCTTTTGGTTCATAGCATGCTATTGAATAACTAAAACTCAAGTTTTAAACTGAAATGAAAAAAGAAATTTATAAGATAATGTGAATTGATTTCCTTCTTCCATTTGATCCTATTCAATAAGCCCTATCCATTTTTGTTGACCTATAAAAATGGGATATGCCCTACCTTTGATCTTTACTTAGGGTGCGTTCGGTAGAGATTAAAATCGGATTAAAATTGAAAAACTAGCCGTTATTGTTGACTTTTAATAGACGGGTGGGACCCAATAACGACTATATTTTCAATTTTAATTGAATTTTAAGCAC
>CAIGRL010007972.1:7407-20047 GCA_903798325.1 Fraxinus xanthoxyloides | reverse complement strand
ACTATATGGAACCATTTTCATTTCATAAAAAGAAAACCCTCAACCATCGATACAGAAAGGAAAAAAGGGAAAAATGAAGAAAAGGCAAAGAGAGAAGATAGAAGAAAAAGAAGGGAAAACCTTAGCCGTCATCGAATAAGAAAAGGGGAAGGAAAAAAAAAGTAGAAACGGAAGTGTCTGATTGAAATTTGGAGGATCCGACACATCCTCTAGCTATACCCACGTCATGTCAAGTCCGACACGTGTACTTCGTTCATTTCGAAAAGTCCGAGCATTAATGATGGTATCAAGGTTGATGAGGCAGAGGTGAAAGCAATACGTGAATGGTCAGCTCCTAAAACCGTGCGAGAAGTAAAAAGCTTTCATAGGCTAGCAACTTTACAGGCATTTCATTTGAGGATTCAGTACAACCTTGGCACCTATTACAGATTACTTGAAAAAAGGCCAATTTCAATGGGGCAAAACACAAGAAAATAGTTTTGTGGCAATAAAAACCAAGTTATGCTCTATACTGGTGTTGGCACTACCTAGCTTCGAAAAAGTATTAGAAGTTGAGTGTGATGCTTCAGTTATGGGAATTGGAGCAGTGTTATCTCAAGAAGGTCGCCCTGTCGAATTTTCTAGTGAAAAGGTTTGTGAGTCTCGACAAAAGTGGACTACTTGTGAGTTAGAATTTTATGCCATTATTCGAGCTTTAAAGCATTGGGAACATTATACAACGAGAATTTGTGTTATTTACGGATCATCAAGTTTTGAAGTTTGTTAATTCTTAAAAAACAATGAATCGAATGCACGCTTGGTGGATCACATTTTTGCAAAATTCACTTTTGTTAATAAAGCGTAAATCTGGCCAACAGAATAAAGTACTTTAAGTCGACAAGCATCTCTTTTAGCTACAATTAGCATTGGGTTCGATTGCTCCAAGGAACTTTATGCGACTAATGAGGATTTTGGCGATATATGGACTCAATACAGTAATAGGGAATTTATACCCGATTACCTACTTTAGGAAGGATTCTAGTTTAAAGGGACACAATTATGCATTCATCGTTCTTTGCGTGAGCACTTGGTTCGAGAATTGCATGCAGGTGGATTAGGAGTACATGTCAGTCGGGACAAGACAAATTAGCTTGGTTGAAGAGAGATTTTATTGGCCCCAGCTCAAAAGAGGCATTGGTCGTTTTGTTCAGCGTTGTCTAATATGTCATAAAGCTAAGGGACAAGCTCAAAATACTGGACTTTATACCCCTTTGTCCATTACAGAAACAATATGGGAAGATCTCACTATGGATTTTGTTCTCGGTCTTCCACGAACTTAATGGGGAGTTGATTTTGTTTTGGTCGTAATTGATCGATTTTTGAAAATAACTCACTTGTAAGAAAACTGCAGACGCTTCTTATGTAGCTAATGTATTTTTTCGTGAGATTGTTTGCCTACGCGGCATTCCTCATTCTATAACTTTTGATAGAGATGTAAAGTTTCTAAGTCATTTTTGGAAAACAGTGTGGATAATGTTTGACACTTCTTTAAAGTTTAGTAGCACGATTCATCCTCAGACAGATGGTCAAACAGAAGTGGCTAATCGAACTCTTGGCAATATGATTCGAGCAGTTAGTGGAGATAAACCAAAACAGTAGGATGTTGCCCTTTTACAGATTGAGTTTGCTTTTAATAGTATGCCTAATAGATCCATCAAGAAGACTCCATTTGAAGTCGTTTACACTAATGTTCCACGATATACGATAGATTTGATACGACTTCCTAATGTGAATTCTAATGCAGAAGAGTTTGCTAATCGTATTCAACGAATTCATCATGAGGTAAAACAAAATTTAGAAGATGCTAATATTCGTTACAAGATTGTGGTAGACCAACATCGACGCCTAAAGTTGTTCACTTCAATGAAGGTGATTTGGTGATGATCCATCTTTGAAAAAATCGTTTTCCTGTTGGTACTTACAATAAACTTAAAGATAAGAAAATTGGTCCTTTTCGCATTCTTCAAAAGATTGGTGATAATGCTTACAAAGTTGACCTTCCAGCTAATATGAACATTTCCAATACTTTCAATGTTGTTGATATCTTCGACTTCAAGATGAGTTTTCCTTAGAACCGCAAAACTCGAGGACGAGTTTTATTCAAACGGAGGGGATTGATGTAGTACATTACAACTACAATTAATTGTTTCACTTTATCTAAGAATTTGTCTTTTTTAATTATCTTTTCTAGTTGTAATAGGTTTTATTCTTAAATTTTGTTTAGATTATGATTAGTTTATTTCCTTTTAGAATTTAGTTTCTTTATTTTGGTTTCCTTTTATTAATAGGATTATATAATAATTTTGCCTATAAATATAGGGGTATTGTACACTTTCATAACATTTATTATTATTCAATCAATACAAAGCAAGTTATTTCAATATAGTTCTTTCATTACAATTCTTATTACAAGATTTCACAACACTTCCACACCACAAACACAATAATTAAATTTATAGTAAATATCTAATTCCTGAAACTGATTATTTTATTTTATTTTCTCAAGGGTGTTAAAATGTTATTTTCCGTTCAAAATTCTCTTTCCCTGAAAATGTTTCTTCAGTTGAATTCGAGGACTGCAGGGTTAGGATAATATGTTTAGGAATTTTAGGAAATCACTTCCAAAAGAGTTTTGGATGACTGGATATTGTTTTATCAAAATGCAAAGATTGTCAGTAAATATAATTGAATTATAATTTCTGGAGTTCCAATTATATGGGGGAAGAAACTTTAGATGTAATGATTGAATGTACCAAAGTGAATATGAATACAGTCAACTAATCGTTATAGTTTTTAATAAGGCTACAGTTTCTAGATGGCCATGTCCCATTTTTAGTGCTCAAAACTAAAGCTACTTATCTGAGACAGAGAACAAGAGGAAAGGTATATAGAGAGAGGAACAGAGTGAGAAAACTAGTGACTGTTGAAAGTGATAAATTCTGGATTTAATGTTTATTTATTTATTATTGCTGACGCTTCGTAGGGCTGTAATGTTTTACATTTAATCTTCTTCTTGATTATTAATGCAGTTTAAGAGTGTCAATGGACGGTTATATTGATGCTTTTGATCCTATGAAGTCTATTTTACCAGCTGGAATTTTCACAAATCGGGTTGAGGTCAGTATTGATAGATTATTTTTACTTGGTTGAAATTTAGAACTTGTACCACATATGTTTTCAAAGGTTTGGCAATACTTTCTCATCATAAAACCTTTTACGATATCAGTTTATCACCTCGGGACATGAAGATTTCACCCAACATCACATAGCCATAGTGGATCTCACTTCCAATATATGATGACTTGTGTTTCTAGTTCTTTGTGGCGGACTTTCTTAGCTATGTTATAATTGATTAAAGAACCGTCATTTGAACTACAAGACTTAGTACATCCGTGTCTATGATTCCCATTGTCAGTCTGCCAATGTCTAGGTTGGGATTAAAGGAGTTTCTCTGCATGTTCTATTATTAGTTTAAAATTTAGACCACAGAGAGAAGGTTTTATGAGGAGGATCAGTAATTTAAGACAACAGAAAGGGGAAAGAGTTCCATGGCAATTTTAGGTGTGGTTAATTCTTTTGCATTTGACTAAAGTTCCTTCTTTAAATTGTAAAATTAAAAGATATGGTTTTGAACATCTTTGGGCTTGAGAGTCTTTAATGCTAAACTGCCTATGCTTTATGGTTCTGAGTGTTGAACTGTTAAGAGTTCACGATGGAATGTAGAGGAAATGACGATGCTAAGATGGAGGGTGGTCATATTAAAATTGATAAAATAAGGATTGAGAATATACGTGAATAAGTGGAAGGTGGCATCAATTGAGAACAAGTTATGGGAAGGATGACTTAAGTGGTTGGCTCATATTTTGCATCGACCTAAAGAGACCACATTCATGAGAATGACATGATTTCGATAAAGAAAGTTAGAAGAGGAAGGAATAGACATCTACCAACTTGGCCTATGGCCTAACAAGAAGAAAGAATCTTTATGATGGTTTTCATTGTGCTAATGCAAATAATCTTTGAGATATGTTTTTCCTTATGCTTTGTCCAGTGAACCTCTGGAAGATTACCTTCTAAGGTGTGAATATATTTGAAAAACAGGTATATTTCACTGGAGTGTGTCTCTTAGTAGACTTTGGTGACACATTTTATTGAAAAGAAATAGGGGAGTCTTTATGTAAGTGGTGGTGCCTTTAAAAGTTGTTTTCCCACATCTTTCTCGAGCCAAGAGTTAGTTCCTTACTCATCCGGTTCTTTCTTGGATGTTTTTGACAAACCTTATTGTAAAATTCCGATTCTAATCCCTTCTAGAGTAATCTTTGATTGTATTCTATATTAGTTAAAAGTTTATTTTTGGTAAACTAGCTTTTGGGAATTAATTGACATACTAGCTTTAGAATCAAGGAGGGTTATTCATCTTCTTTCTTCACTTATCCTTGTTTGAATAGGCAATTTTGTATCCCACTCTATGCAAACCTTTTGTGCATGGGTTGCACCTCTTTCGTGCAATGGCTGATGTTAGTAGGTTTAACGTCACGTACTTAAAAAATGTTTATGCTGCAAGTAGTGGACCATCCTTTAGTTAATTTTGTTTAATACTATGTGATTCCTTGATTTTTTTTATTTTTTTGGAATGTTTGCAGGAACTTGAATTTGAATGTGTTCCAGCTACCCTCATGGATCGAGTTACTAACTTTTTAAATGTAAGCAAGTTACTGTTTCTTTGATTTTTTCATGGGTTTGATCTCTCATCAGTGGTTCTCACAGGATACCAGGGAAGATCTGAGATGCTCAATGGCAAATGATGCTGCTTCTATCAAGAATGATAGTTTCCGTACCGATGATGACCCCAAGTGCACTGAGATGTTGAACTCCAATGAAGGAGAATTATTAATCCAGCTGCCAAAGGATATATCATGTGACTTTCAAAGAAAAATCAGTTTTCCCAGACATGAGATGCAAGAGATGGCTTCTACTTCCTTCTGGGACAATAAATCATCATACAGATCACTTCTTGGTACGTTATAATAAGTGCATTCTTCTATCCTGCACAATACAATGTAGTTTTTGATATGTGAAATTGAACAAGTATTGCAGCTTTTATGGGGAAACCTATGTACTCTGTAAAGAATGAGAAAGAGAAGGAAATCTCTTATTGTTGCTTCCTTGCTTTCCTGTTACTTCTGCTACTTTCTACATTTTAAGTAGGAATAATAAATGGACTCATCATAGGATGCTGGACAAATACATACAGCACAGACTGTCGAGGAGAGATCTAACACTTTTTGATAATTCTATCTGATCTTACGTACTTAATTGCAGCGAACATGAATATATAGGCTCCTTCAACAAATTATTTTGTGGGGCCGAGCATTTGACTGAAGAATGTATTATGGTCTAAATTAATCTCTCTTTCAGATGCATTGAGAAATTCATGCTTTTTCTATATATAGTGTTGGATATTGGCTGCTGGTTCTTTATGCTGTTACTCATGCTGGATATGCTTGACAGATAATTCTGTAATGAATAACTTGTATGCTGGACTGATTCAAAGATTTTTTTGTTTTTAAAGTTCACATATGAAAGCGTATTTTTCACGTTCCATAACTAAAATAAGAACAATACACAATTGTGCTATTTCCAAAGAAAAATGACAAATGTTGAAGTTATCTCTGGTGTTTTTGGTATGAAACATGTAGGAGTTGATAATCTAACAACCAACCTTTTCGCTCCAACATGTAGGAATTTATATATGAATACGACAATCTTAGCATTAAGTACACATAAGTACACATCTCTGACCTCAAAGATACTCGTGCATATATGATTCCTGTTATCCTTGAGGAAATATCAACTCTTTTCCCTTTTTTTCTTTTGTTTGGTGGTAAGGGCTGCAGTTATGAAACATTCAAATTTGTAATACTTATGTACTAGTAACACTTTGGATTTTGTATGTGAATCAACGTATAAGGCATGAGATAGTAAGTCAACTGATGAGTCAAACTCCTTTTGCATTTTTGTTGGTTTTGGTTAAATTGGATAGAATCTTTCGTACTAATTTTATTCAGGTAATTTAGGATTTGTAAGTGTGACAGGTACTGAATAGATGTTTCCAAAACTTGTTTTCTTGTTCTTGTTTCAATAAAGGGAGCAGCCTGGGAAATGTAAGTCATATAGAACCTGTTAGCTTTCTTCTAAGTTTCTGAAAATTGTCTAGTTTTACCATTTAGATTCTGAAAGTGGGAATATTATCTTGGGCGCAAATCTTTTGACTGCGTGATTATTTTGATTTTGATATTAGAAGTTGATAGACTGGTTTGAAGTTAAAACTTGATGCAGAAAATTTACCTAATACTTCAATTTTTGATATGGTATTTCCACTGTTTCGATGAAATAAATCTATTCTCTATCGTCCTGTGCACTCTGTGCTTGATAATGAAGCACAGTGGAAGATGCTTAATTTCTTGTCTCTGCCAACTGATATGAGCAACAGCAGTTAAACTTCCTGATTCGTGAAATGCAGATATAGAAAATGAAGACCAGCTTCATGATAATTTGCTACACTCAAGAAGCATGGCGACGGATAAGTTAAAAGCAAGCCGACAACAAATAATTCTTGTAGCATCACTTATTGATCGGATACCTAATCTTGCTGGATTAGCACGGACTTGTGAGGTGGGTTAGATTAATTTTGTATTTTGACACGTTTGTACACAACTTCATTGTTATGGCTCCGTTTGAATCTTACTATTTTATATGCAATTTCATTAATATGACAATCTTGACTAATATCAGGTATTTAGAGCAGCAGGACTAGCAGTTGCAGACAAAAGCATATTAAAGGACAAGCAGTTCCAACTCATCAGGTATTGATCATAATTCATTATTTTTTTTTTCCTGAGTATTCCGTATTAATTAATGTGTCACATTTGTATGGATCTTTATATCATTCAGTGAATTATGATAGTAGATTATTTTGGAGGGTTGCATAGCCAATCTGATTCCTCTTGAAAATTTATTGCATATTTTCTAGTCATCCAAATTTACACAGTAGTTTTCATTTATTTTTATAGTTGTGTACTCTGCTCAAAGATTGTGCAGCAAGCAATGGCAGATCCTGGATTCGTGCCCACAGATATTTGCCCAATCCGTCAGCCATGGGCATTCTATTGGGAATTGCTTAAATTTATTGGCTTTTTACATGGTGGGGGGCCAACACAATTTATGCAATGGCCAGAACATCACTTCTGTATCTTTTCTGAAAAGCAGAAATTAAAAGAAAGACGAACTGAATATGATATTATTTTTGTGACTGCAGTGAAAGAAAATATGTTTTACAAGATCTTTAAATTCAACAGCTAAAATAATTGAATAATGTCAAACAAATTCATGAAGTTAAGCAATCAGTGAATAGAGGACACCGAATGAATTTATTGGCTCTTTAAGATACATATACTGAGAAACTAAGAAAGCATAGCAGGCTTAAATGTGGTATTTGTAGATGTTCATGTATTTAGAGTGTGTTTGATAGATATTATTTTGGAAGAATGTATTTTGAAATAGTAGATTGATGAAGAATTTGTGGTTGAAAAAGAAGGAAAAGTTATTGATGTGATGGAAAATATTATTTTATTTATGTGAGGTTGAAAAAGAATGAAAAGTTATTGATGTGATGGAAAATATTATTTTATTTAAGAATGTGTAGTTGAAAATGAGTAGAAGAATGAGAATGAGAAATTTAATGTGGGACAAATAGGGGCTTACCTAGATTTTCTTCTTCTTGACCTCGAGACTTGGTAATACTTTTGATAATGTTACTTTGAATATCAATTTCTGTGAGTCTACAGCAAAGAATGGGCAGAAAGGAACCTACCTATTAATGATGGGACACAAAACTCTTAGGATTTCTTTTTCGAACTTAACTACATATATGCAGTAGGATTAAAATATTAGAGAAATTAAAGATGAAACCTGAAAAACTGCCAGCACCATTTGCAGACTACAATTTTGTACTTGTCAAAGTCTGCAGTATTGATGTACTTTTCACTCATTCCTATTAACTATTTTTGGTATTTCAGTGTAACAGCAGAAAAGTGGGTTCCAGTTGTGGAAGTCCCAGAGAGGAGTTTGAAAATTTTCTTGGAGAAGAAGAAGAAAGAGGGATTCGCTATCTTTGGTCTAGAGCAAACTGCAAATAGCATACCACTGGACCGATGCATTTTCCCTACGAAGACGGTAAGTTTTATTGAATCATATATCTTCAACTTCACAGGAATTCTAAAATGGAGCATGTACCCCTGACCTGAAATTACAGAGGCTTTCGATAATTTAACTCTATCAATAGTGGAAAGATGTGATGGTCTACTACTATTTTCCAGAATTGAACTACATTTGATTTTTTTTTCTACTAGGAAATCTTGTCCTCTTCTTTCTTTATCTCCATTACCTCTTTACGTATTCTCCTTTTGCGAAAAATGCACTTCCATACACAAAGACAGACAAACGTAGTATATTCTTACACTAGACAGACAAACGTAGTATATTCTTACACTATCGGGTCAATGACTCCAAATTATTCTTGCACATTTATTTTCAGGGTTAATGATAGATAATTGTCGATTCTGGCAGGTATTAGTCCTTGGCCGTGAAAAGGAGGGAATCCCCGTGGAGATAATCCACATGCTGGATGCTTGTGTTGAAATTCCACAGCTAGGAGTAGTTAGGTCACTCAACGTTCATGTCAGCGGTGCCATTGCCCTCTGGGAATACACTCGGCAGCAAATTTCACATTGAATTCTATACTTCTAATGTGACTTTGTATTCTATTCAAGGGGAAGGAACAGTCTGACACCTTTCCACTTTTCTGAGATTCTCAACATATAACTATAAATTCGACGTAAAATTTGAAACGTAGTACAGGTACAGACATTGGCATAGGAGGTTTCTCTATCATTTCCTGTTTCAAGGTCCTGGTTTTAGCAGGATATTTGGCTCTTTTTTTTAATGACTCAAATGTCCATGCTTCGCCCGAGTAATCCTGAAGTGTGGTGGCCTTCTCCCTTGGTTCGCCACCTGGGTAAATCCAAATGGCGTCACAGCTTATACACATTGGGGCCAAACATTCGGGAAGCAATTTTCGTGCTTGTGGACCTCCCTACACTAGATGTTTGGCTCGCTCTTATATGTGGGTGGACTGGTTGATGAGGCGATTGTACCATTTGAGCCATTTTCATCCCAGGTTTCACGGACTTCATGTTTGACTCTCGAGGTACAACGCCTCAAGGTCGCATACCCCTCATTCTTAGGTCGGCAAGCTTGAACAATTGACATATACGTACGTTATGAGTATGATGTTAGGGAGAATACCTGCATATGATCATATCATTAGTGCACTATTTGGTAAAATAGATTTCACGTCTAATTTTTAGCGTCCTTGTCGTGTCAAATGGGAATGAGAGGGGGGTAAGCATTCTCACTGCGTGACACTAGAGATGAGAATGATAGCTAGTGTAGCAAGTATGGCTAAGTGATTGTACTATTTGATTTAACTAGCTTAAAATAAGTTACTTATTTGTCATTCATTGTCTTTTATTAACAAAAAAATATTTTTTAAGTGAAGTATTTTCAAGTAAGGACAAACATTGATTTGATTTTTACACAATAAATAAATAAATAAAATGGCCAACTTCGGCTTTATTGCCAAAATGCTGCATAACATTGTTTACCAAATATTGATTATGCATCTCATCTCCTAACGTTTTGGATTTCTTATTTGGAACAATTTGTACCAATCATAACTATACGGCTTCGATCCAAACAAGGAACCCGTCGGCTTTATCGCTAGGCCTGCATAACTATATACATAATTAATGGATCATTACATTTGAGGTCACTGTACTTTGAATGATTTTTAATAGGGTTACTAAACTTTAATTTGTGTCAAATGGGTTACTGTACTTTAAATCTATTTCAATTTAGGCTGTTTTGTTTAATTCCTTCACATTGTTTAACATTAGACACTAATGTAGGGTTGCATACTGCCATAAAAAATGACTTAGAAGAAGTGAAACGATATAAAAACTCATTTTAGGATTGTATAGAAGTATATAACTAAAAGGTACGTTTTTTGGGTCAAGTCATTTTTTGATGGTCATGTAGGATGACGGTTAGCATTTAACGGCTATATTAATGTCTGGTGGTAGACAATTTGATGGAATTGAATGAAGTGGCCTAAATTGAAATAAAATTAAAGTATAATGATTTAGTCGACATAAATTGAAATGTAGTGATGTAATTGAAAATTGAGCCAAAGTACAATGACCCCAAATAGAATAACCCCATTTAATCTTCATTAACTGATAATTCGTCTACTTCAAATCTCCATTCCACGCTATATATATTTAGGAGCAACATCTTCAAATTTCACTCCCCGTATCCCCCTACATATATAACGAACCAAAAAATAAATAAATTATATTTCGACTCCATGAATGCACTTTCTTGTTAAAGAGAATCTGTCATATAGAATAAAGAAGATGGCAAGTCTTTCGACTCTCATGTCCTTGGCTCTTTTTCGATAAAATCTCTTAGATTTATCCCTTTTTACCCTCACATCAATGATACTTTGGAATTTTAATTGTCTTAGATACCGTGCTATGGAAGGAAAACAGTGTTACTCGCAATATACATAGAGACGCCGAGAAGGACCCACCAACACCAACACCGTTATGATCATTTCCCTCGAGCTACTCGTGTTTATAATAATTCATACAATAGGAAAGCCGAGCTTCTTAATTACACAAGACACCTTCGAGAATCCAATCATTCAGCTGGGGCATCCTCTATCACTTGCACGAAACACCCTCCCAAGGTTCAGGTACCATACTTTATGGATCGTAATCCTATCGAGTATTGGTATTGTATTGTCCCGTCCAACATATTATTCATGTCAACACTAAAAAGCTGTCAATTTGAGAAAATAGTGGGATTAAATCATGTATTGCTTACTGTCAACGTATCATTTGACAGATTACTCATGCTGCTAACACTACGAGCAAACCAAAAAGTGGAAGAACTCCAACTTATGTAGGAAACAGGAAATTCTTATTACCCAACTTGTTCGGATGCATGACGTCAGCCTCAGAAGCCAAGAAGAAGAAGACGACGACGAAGACGAAAGGAAATTTTATGTCAAAACTGTTTGCAACATTACGTAAAAATTGATTCACCTAAAATTGCGTACGTTGTTTTATTTAATTTCTGTCGTGCTTAATTGTATCAAATATATATATTAATTTGCTTCGCTCTGGTTTTCAACTTTTATTTCTTGACATTCTTGTCCCGAACTTTCTATTTTCTAGAGCTCTACATCCCTACTGACAGTTTCTATCCGAAAAACTACTTGTTTACAACTTTTATTTCTTGACATTCTTGCCCCGAACTTTCTATTTTCTAGAGCTCAACATCCCTACTAACAGTTTCTATCCGAAAAACTACTTTTTAGTTTGACATGATCTAAGCTAATAAACATCCACTACTTTGTACATCTCATGACATGGTACAATACAAAAATACACGACTAGATATCCGAACGTCAAATACACAGCAAGTTCCATACAAATATGGAGAACGGTAATTCTCATCACTTGACACACTTTTAACATTGCCAATTTGGTAAGAATTACAACGAGATAATTAGGAAAGACAGTTGCAATAGACCCACTTGTTCAACTTAGAACTGCTCGATGTCTCATCTTGCCATTACTTATCGTAAAATATTGTCTTCTCAAGTAACTTCTTAAGGATGTATAGTAAGACAAAGTACTTTCAAATAATTATTTAAAATGTTTCAAATTCACTTCTTTATCTCAAAAATAGCATTTGACTTTTGAAAAAATTTGTCAAACGAACGCTCTTTAAGACTTGACTAGCTTTTCCTAGTTAAGATTTTATTTTTATTTTTTCTATAGTTGAAGTGAAAGGGTTATCATTTAGAATTTAACTTTTACTTTAGCTTCAAAAAGAATCAACTTATTCGACAATTGAAAAGATTATTAATTTTTTTGACTTACTTATTTACTTATATGTTTGACTCTCATTAAAATTATAATTCATTTTTCTCTCTCTTTCTTATCAACCAAACATTCTTTAATAAAATAATATGACATGTAATTTAAAAAAAAAAATCTTCATTTTTAACCACACATTTTTTAAAAATACATTATTCCAATAATTAAAATTTCAACTGATGGAGCCAGACGAGGGGCTTTAAATTTGGTAACTTATAAAAAATAAGAAAACAAACTTCATCAGTTTAATTATGTTATTAATTACATATTTGTTCCATTATTAAGCCCTTGTTTGAGCCCATTTTTATGTTAATATGAATTTTGTAATAATGCTTTTCTTTTTTATTTTATTTTATTTTTTTGTGAATGTAGGGTCCGTTTAATAGGCAGAATTTTCCATTGTCCATTTTTCAACTTTTGTAGTGTTTGATTGACAAAATTTTCTCGAGAAAATATTTTTCAACTTTCCAAATTTTCCACATTTTTGAGGAAAATAAATTCTTGATATTTTGGTGAGAAAATATTTTTCAGTT
>CAIGRL010007916.1:0-16471 GCA_903798325.1 Fraxinus xanthoxyloides | reverse complement strand
CAGCACTCCAAGCTTGTCCCTAAGTAGTTGAAACCTTGAGTGTGAAACAGGTTTAGTTAGTAAGTCTGCTGTTTGGTCTGAAGTGGGTATTTTCAACTGGGTCGCAAGCACTTTATCTCTCACAAAGTGAGCGTCCAATTCTATATGTTTTGTGCGAGCATGGTATACAGGATTTGAGGTCAAGGCACTTGCACTTAAGCTATCACACCAGATAACTGGAATTGATTGCCGTGGAATTCCCAACTTTTCAAACAAAGACTGAATCCATGTTATTTCTGTGGCACGGTGAGCTAAGGCTCTGTATTCGGCTTATGTACTTGACCTGGAAACTACATGTTGTTTCTTAGAGCACCATGACACTAAATTGTCTCCAATGTACACACAATATCCAGCTGTTGAACGTCTGTCATCTGGGCAAGAGGCCCAGTCAAAATCAGGGAAGGCTGTGATGTGAAGACTATCATTCTTTTGTATAGATAGTCCATAATTTAAGGTGCCTTTCAGATACCTGAATACCCTCTTAAGTACCTTCTAATGGGTGTTGGTGCCTGAAGAAACTTACTTAATCTAGTCACAGAGTAGGTTAAGTCCTGGCCTAGTATGAATCGAATATTGGAGGCCTCATATGGCACTTCGGTATAGGATAGGATCCTCCATTGTTTGTCCTTTATCCTTGGAGATTAGTTTCCCTGCAGCCATAGGTGTTAGGCTAAGTTTCAAACTCTCATAACCAAATCTCCTTAGCAGTTCCATTGCATATCTAGTTTGCTTCAGGTGTATCCAGATGCATCTCTCTGAACTTCAATTCCCAAGAACTGGCTTAGTTTCCCCATGTCTTTAAGAGAAAAGGTGAGGTTCAACTTGTCAATGAACTCTTGTAATTGCTTATCATTGTTGCATGTTATAAGTATATCATCTACATATATCAAGACAAATAAAATTTCAGTTTCCTTTGCGCAAAAAAAATAGGGAGTTGTCTGCCTTAGATTTTCTGAAGTTCCACTTCAACAAGGTGTGTTTCAGTTTATCATGGCAAGCCCTTGGGGCTTGTCTTAAGCAATATAGGGCCTTTTTTAGCTTGCATACATAACCAGGATGTTTTTCATCAATAAAGCCATGTGGTTGGTTCATGTAAACTACCTCATTCAAACTGCCATTAAGGAATGCATTGTTTATATCTACCTGTCTGATCTAACACTCTTTAAGCACAACAAATGTTAGAATGATCTTCAGGGTTGAAGTCTTAACAACAGGGCTGAATGTCTCACTAAAATCAATACCAAGAGTTTGGAGGAATCCCTTAGCAACAAGCCTTGCTACTTTCCCATTTATGTCATGTTTCAGTTTAAATACCCACTTGTTCCCAATGATTTTCATTCCAGCCTCAGGTAGAACCAGTGTCCATGTCTCATTTTTCATAAGTGCATTATATTCTTCTTGCATAGCACCTTTCCAACAGCTGCTTAACGGTGCTTTATCTGCATTAACTGGCTCAGTCACTATCATTTCATCAACTGCTAGGCTTGTATAGATTTTTGGCTTGAAGATTCCAGCCTTGCTTCTAGTAATCAGCTGATGTCCAATGTTCTGAGCCATACTTCTGTCTTGTACATTTGTTTCTCCTGTTGCATTCTGAGTGTCAACCCTAGCCTCCTGAACTTCTGATGCTTCATACCTGCCACTAGTTCCTGATTCAAATCATTACTATGATGTTCCATTACCACATCTCCTCCAACCTCAGCTCCTACTTCTCCATTAGTGAGGTCTGCTGCAGGAGAATCTTCAGGTTGTATTGTAGAAGCAACAGTTGCATTTTGAGGGATGAGATCAATGAAGGGAAGATAGTTCACTGTAGTATCATAGGTTTGAGTTTGAACTTGTTTATTTAGAAAACCTGACTTGAATGGGAAATCCAGCTCATTAAAAACAACATGTCTAGAGATGTAAATTCTACCACTTGGGTTTAGACACTTATAACCTTTGTGAGAGTCACCATAGCCGAGGTAAACACACTTTTGGGAGTGAAAGTTGAACTTTTGTTTTTGATAGGGTCTAAGGCATGGGAAAGAAGCACATCCAAAGGTTCTAAGCTGCTTATAATCAAAGGTTTTGTTGAATAGAGTTTGGTAGGGTGAACTATGGTGGAGAACAGATGTAGGCAGCCTATTGATTAAGTAGGTAGCAGCTTTAAAAGACTCCCACCAATAATAAAGAGGCATTTGAGCCTGAGCTAGAAGGTACAACCCAGTTTCAGTGATGTGTCTATGCTTGCGTTCTGCTCTGCCATTTTGTACAGAAGTGTAAGGGCAGGAGTGCCTAAGTTCAATACCAAACTCCAATACTATTTTGTTGAAGTTCGTAAATTCATCACCCCAGTCAGATTGGAGGGCTTTGATCTTCCTATCTAACTTGTTTTCTGTCAAATTTTTGAACTGGATAAAGATGGTTAGAGCTTCAGACTTGTGTTTCATTGGGTAAACCATGTAAACCTACTATGGTCATCAACAAAAATTATGTAGTATATATACCCTATGGTAGAATTTAAGGGGGCTGGTCCCCAAACATCAGCGTGAACCAGTTCCAAAGGATTTGAAGCATGTGAAAGTGAAGTGTTAAATGGAAGGGCATGTGATTGACCAGACTTGCAGGATTCACAAAAGGTAGAAATTTCATTAGCTTTAACAACTTTATTACAAGACTTTAGAACTTGACTCATAACATAGTTCGAAGGGTGTCCTAATCTTCTATGCCAAAGATCAAATTCAGACTCTGAAACTTGTTTAATTGAATGCAACTGATCATCACCAGAATTGGCTGTGAAGCAGTGATACTTATTTTGGTAGTTTGACTCGAAAATGGTGTTTTCTGATTTGAAGTTGGACAACTGCAGCTGGTACAATCCATCCTTAAGTACTCCTTGCAGCAGGATCCTCTTCGTTTGGAGATCCTTGACAACACAACAATTAGAATAGAACTCCATAAATACACCATTGTCATCAGAGAGTTGAGAAACACTAAGTAAGTTTCTTTTGATTGAGGGAACATGCAATAATTTGTTTAGATCAAGTGGCTTATTACTCATTGTATAGATATTTCAATTTCCCACATGAGCAATATGTAGTTTATCTCCATTACCAACAAGTAATTTTTCATTACCTTCATATCTTTGCATAGAATTCATATTACCTTTGTCTGCTGTCACATGGTTACTCGCACCAGAATCAACAAACCATGCTGGATCATCAAGGATTCTAGGCGTTGCTACATAGGCTGATGGTGTTGAGTTGAAATTATGTTGCCCAAATTTAGTTGGTTTGCTCCCCATATACCTCTCATCATACCTGTTGTAACACCAACTTGCTAAATGATTGCTTAGCCCACAAACCTTTGGTTTCATTTTGTCTGCTGGTTATAATTCTGCCTCTACCCCTGTAGTTAGGTGATCTCCCACTGCTAATTCCTCTAAAGCCTCTACCAGATCCTGGTCCAGCTCAATGTGCTAACTGGACACTTGATTGATTGACATTGAGTGATGTAAAAACTGTTCGTAACCTGATTCAGGTGCTCCAGTCGACTCTCAAAGGTCATTAGCACTGAGGATAGCTCATACCAGGTTATAGTCTCCCTGCTATTTATCTGTACCACGATGGGTGTGTACTCCTCATCTAGGCCAAATAGGACCTGTGTAATCAGATCATTTTGATCAATGATTTTCCCAGCTATCTCCAAATTGTCTGCCAATTGTTTAATGGTGGTTAAATATTGATCCATTGTCATGGTTCCTTTTCTAGTTCTTGCAATTCACTGGTAAGAAACATCACACGTGATTTGTTTAGTATACCAAAACTTTCCTCAACTGCTATCCAGAGTTTGTTCGAGTTTGTGCAGCCCATAACTTTCATAGCTATCTCTGGAGTCATGGAAGAATACAGCCAGCCCATAAGGAGTTGATCAGCTGAAGTCCATGTAACAAACTCAGGATTTTTAGCCATCTCAACTGCTTCTCCTTGGCCTACGGTTGTTTGGGTGGCTAAGAACTTTGGTGGACGCTCCTTTATCCCCAGTAGGTATCCCTCAAGGTTATGCACTTTGATTATGGGCATTACCATGTTCTTCCATAGCAAGAAGTTGTTCCTGTCGAGCTTGACTGCGGGTATTTGTGTAATATTCATCCCAAATGAAAATTTTTGGCTAGCAGCTGCTTGAGTTGTTGTTGCAGTGTTGATTTCAGACTGATTGCCGGATGTGGTGTTGGCCATTATTGGCTCTGATACCAAGTCAAGAAACCGAAGAAATGAAGTGCAGAATTCTTGCTTAATTGATCATCAGAAGATGCACGAATTTATACAAGTGTTTGGTAGCTAAGAAAGTTCTAGAATTGAGCTAATAACAATGACTAACTAATTACACCAGCTGGCTAACAACCTTCAGTTGCATTCCTGGAAATAAGGAAGTGTAGTGCTACACCAGGTAGCTGATTCCATCCATTTCTGTTATATGCTGAATTCCAACAAGAACATAGGCTTGACTTGAAAAGATTAAGGAATAAAAGGAGCGAAAATCTTGTTTATTGTCATGTTCAGTTTTGTCCAATTATATTCCGTTCGGAATACCTAATGAGAATGGTGCTGACTAGAAATATGTTGTTGATTATAATGCAGGAGAAAGAATGGCTTTTTATCCATTTGTTGGTCTTGCTTCCACACAAAGTAAAGCAAGTCTGCAGAGTAGAAATACCCATTTTCAGCACTAGAAATATGTCGTTGATTACAATGCAGGAGAAAGAATGGCTTTTTATCCATTTGCTGGTCTTGCTTCCACTCAAAGTAAAGCAAGTCTGCAGAGTAGAAACACTCCTTTTCTTGTTAGTTCATTATTGTTGTATACTTCCCTAAACAACCTGCCATAATGTGCAGATAAAAGTATACTATTTGAAGAGAAACTTGCAGTGTAAGTTTTCTACATTCTCTGTGTTATGGAAGATCTGACAATTCTTTTCTATAGCTACTACTACTGCATTCGACGTCGATCACTTAAGCTTGAAAAAATGAAATACCTTTCAATTGGCATGGAAATAAACAATTTACTTGCCCTTTAACATACCTCGGAGTAAATTAGCCCCAAGGCTATTGAATAGCAAGAAAGAGAAATGTTGGGAAAAGCTACACAAATGAAATTATTATTTTGTTGCCTTTCAGAAGCTTCCTTTTCAACTAAAAGGAGGCTAAACAAAACTTGACTGCATTCTATCATGTAAACATAAATTTACATAATGTTTGAAGGCGTCGTCTTCAATGTGACAACACTTACACCTATGAGGAGTGTCCACGGTTTGGCATGGATAAAGTAACTTCAAACAGCGTAGACACATCATATGGCATTTGAAGAAGGATAAAGTAACTTTCCAACACCGACGCATAATAGTGTCCAGGCTTCAACAAGGATAAAGTAACTTCACGTTGACAATAAGATGATCACTAAGTATCCAAGGACTGTCCAGACTTTGGCAAGGATAAGATATTACATGTTGTATGAAAACAATATCTAGCATAAAAGGGCTTGAACTACTCTTAACAAGGTTGACTTTTTAAGATGGAACTTCAAGACTCAATTAAGTAAGCTTGAGATCACCAATAAAATTATCAGTATATTTGAAGAGTATCTTAAGTTATTGGTGTATGATACAAACCTAAGAGGAGTGTCTAGGCATCGGAATGGATAAAGTAGTTTCAGACCTCCAATAAATTGATTAGTCTTGGAGAGTGTCGTTGTCGGGAGCTTCAGATCGTCAATAAAACAAGCATAATATTTGAAGAGTGTCAATACCTAATATGTATTCAACATCAACACCTAGCAAAAGTGTCCATGCTTTGGTATGAATAAAGTAGCTTCAGACCGTCAATAAAATAACCGAATAGTGTCCTGAGTGTCAGTGTGAGATATGTACAAGACACCTAGTAGGAGCATCAATGCTTCAGTGTGATTAAAAGTTAGCTTCAGGCTTCCAATAAAGCCCAGAAAATGCAATGGCCTTCTAAAGCTAAATTTTGGAGCTAAGTAGCAAACATGGGAAGAGCTTCATACATAGATCAAACCAACTTCTCTTAATCTTTATAGATAAATAAAAAAAGCTTAATATTAGCAATGCAGAAATTGAACCAAACTAAATATGAGTATTCGGACAAACAACTTGCAAATTAACCAACACTATTTCATCTCTTCATCACAAGAAAGTTATGTGGGAGCACATGTTTGGATCTTTTGTGCAAATGTATGAAGTGAAGGAAATGGATAAAAGAAGTAAAGGAAGTGCAAGACTAGTAAAATATAGAGTACTCACTATAAGGTGTGCCAACATTGTTGATTTCCTCAAAAACTGCAAAATTGCTTTCACTAGACATAATACTTTACTTACAACGTCGAGGTGGTTCAGTTGGTGACAACCTGCTGCTTACCTATACTTCTTGGCTTTAGCCAACTTTTTCTTTTTCTTCTTCACGGCTTTGGGAACTTTATGTTTTCTAGCCTCCCTCTTCTCTTCTTTAACCTTCTTCTTGTTCTCTTTCCTGGCTGCTTTTCTGTCAGCTGACCCCTGCTTATTGCTTTCAGAAGACGAATCCTCCGATTCACTTGAATCGTTTTCACTGTCATCACTTCCAGACTCCGAATCTCCGTGCGTCAAGTCAGGATGTTCAGCGGCCTGAGCAGAGGTCCCGTTTACTGGACTTCCATTTCCATTCAACTGATGTTTCTCTGTTTCTGCTTGAGACGAATTGGCCATAGAAAGAGCCTGTTTCAGACCCGTAATGGTCTGATAATACATGTCCCCTGTATCATTGCCACTTGTAATTCGTTGCACGTCTTCCTCAGCATTCTTCACGTGATCCAGTGTCTTTGGAATGAACGACTAGAAAAAACAAACAAAATGTAGCATTGAGAAATTCATAATTAAGTCATCAAAACATTTTGCTAAAATAAAATGTACCTAAATTTTGAGCTTAGATGAAATGAAGACGACATAATTAGCCAATACAGTAGAAAAAGACTTGCCCAAATCATTAACTAAAATTTGTTTTTATCTCCAAAACTCATTTAATACAAGCATTATGTGTCGTCAATGATATTTTTAGGTTTTATTCAAATAAATAAAATAAAGCATAAATCCCACACGGTGCTGGTAATTCGGAAATTGACCACTCAATAGAAATTGCCGGTCTTATGCAAGCACAAACTCGCCAACAATATAATCGGGTAACGAGATTCCAACAATCATTAAACATGCCTTATAATGAACAAGTAAAAATCCAACAACAGAATAACCTTGTTCCATAAGTAAGTTTTACACGTATACTTTTTTACCACTCTAGGTACATTGCTAGATCTACTGAGAGGAGGGTCGAAAAAGGATTTGTGGAACCAACCACAAATTTATTGGGGAAGTTCATTGCAAAAAATGTAAGATGCTGAGGTGTTGAAGAATTTATGAAAAAAAAGAAAGAAAAAATGAATTCTGCTAAAACCTGCACAAATACAGAATCTGCAATTTCTTCCTCTGCAGAGATCACATCACCTCTAGCCAAAATTTTTTGCTGCACCTGCAACAAATCAAAGAGAAATTATAATGAAGGTTAAAAGTTTTGCCATTAGACAATAGCTATTGAGAATGTACCTCTTCAAGATAACTGTCCACGGAATCATCATCAATAGTGGGATCCACTATGAAATCAAACAGTTCCCGAATTGTCATAACAGCTATGCCATGTTTTTTAAAGAAATCCTGGAGGCCACACACACAAAATTTAATCATCATTAATTGCCATAACACTTGTTCATTTGCATGAATTATTCAATTGAAAACCTTGATACATAAGAAAACAAAAGAGAGAGGGAGAGAGAGAGAAACTTACCGAAACATGAATACAATCCTCTCGAAGGAAATCAAGGGAATGTGGATGGTCAAGATCAACTGATTGAGAAACATCAATAATGTACAAGTGTCCCTGCTCAAAACACTTATCAGAAATTATTCGTAGTCAAAGGTACAGTGTTTATAAACCAGAAAAAATAAAGATTTACCTCAAAATAGAGTATGTTATATTCGCTGAGGTCTCCATGCACCAGTTTGCATTTCTGATATAATGTTCGCATGGCCATGATCATCTGGAAAATATGACAGAAAACAGTTGACCTCAAACTTCTTTCCCTCTTTTCTGGGTTGGGAGGGGAGCATGTAACATCAAATCAAAAACAAATATATAGAACATTTAGTACATTTTCACAGGTCATCTTCTATATATTGACGGTTATCCATTTTTTAAACTAAAAAGGAAGTAATGTTACAATGGAGCCCATAACAGACAGTTTACCAATGTGACCCCTCCCGTGGATCATTATAATTTGTAGAATGGAATCATGATAAATTATTTACCTTGTGAAGACTGGGATACATTAGAGAAGGCTTAATAACTTTTTAATCTGATTTACAGAAAGACCAAAGGGAGCGCCATCAAACCTTTCGCATGCAAGGTTGTCCTTTTATGATAAAAAATTCAATTTAACATTTTTGACTCATAATATTAGAGGGAAGCTACAGAAAATATCAATTCTATTTTACAAACTCAGCATTCCAGATCAACGGTGTACCAAATTTCCTAACAATCTCCCAAGTCGAAAGTAGATTTACGATAACTCTGGAGCTGAAAACATTGACCAACAGATATCGGTTAATAGGAGGATCAAACGGATGTAGCTTATATAAAGCCAACTCAAGTCAGCCGTCTACATAGCCCACCTCTCTATATTCAGGCATCAAACTAGTTGTCAAGAAATAAAGAACCTAATAGAAATATATCTGAGCCCACCTCTACATAGCCTTCACGTAACTTGTCAAGAGATAAAGCAGCATCCTTGAGCCGAGGCGCAGCCCAACCTGCCTTGCCTGTCATAAAAAGAAATTCACCATTACTTCTAACACTGAAAGCAAAGATACTCAAGCAGAATATCAAGGCAATACCTATGAATTCCATAACCAGAACATGAAGCCTCAAAAGAAGGGGAGCTGGACACCTGATTCCTGCAGCCCTTAATCTGCAGTTCACCCACAAGTACTGATGGAATTGAATCACAACAGAGACAAAAATAATACATACATGTTTGACATAATCCTTTCAACCTGATTTTGGCTCTAAAGCACCAACAAGTCTACAACAATTTGTAACATTTATTGAAACTAAAATTTCATATAAACTTAATTCCTTGATTAACTACTACCATAGTGAGAGTCATTTGATCAAAACATTGTTGCCTAGAAACCAGTGTGAATAAAGTGTTTAGACAAACGGCCACCCATTCTTTCCAAATTTCAAGTCACCTGTAAGAATTTTTAAAACTTCTTTAAAAAACTTGAGCTGTACACCATTATCACAAACTTAAATCCCACCATTTATTCAAAAATAAAAAGCTATGAACTTTTTGCTTCACCCATCTGGAACAATCAACAAATCACAGTTTTCTAGAGATTGCACTTAATAAGTAAAAGTTTCAAGGTTTATTCTTGAACGAGTCAATGGTAGGCAACAAAGTTTGAATATCAGCAGCAGTTATAATCTATACCTTCAAGGTAACAAGACATATAAGACAGCCAACAGGGTGTTTACCTCATAAGATTCCTCATTTCTTTCTCAGCCCATGTCTTAACCATTTTTCGAGGATTGTGCTTGCAGTATCCATATCTAAAACGATAGTCACCTTGCACGTAGCGATCTCTATCCCTGTTATTTGAAGCAGTGATATAAGCAATATTGGTGTGCAGATCATGTCCAGAGCACAATTATAATGCGATACTTCAGCTATAAAAAAAACCCATGTGACAAAACTGATGCATGAATTAGGGGTATAATTTGGAAACCACGAGAATATGCCAGAAATTCTATCTACAGTAATATATTTTACACGCTTTTACATTTGTAAGTGATCAGCATGAATCTTATTTTTCCACTTTTAAGGTTGAAAGTTGAGGGGCAAAGCATGTTTGTTTTGCAGGAAATTTAGTTCATAGAGTTGAAAAAGAATTTCATAAGATAAAAGAAAAGATAACTGCATAGTTTTTAGCAGGTAACCCCAATTTTGGTTTAATATTACATCCCAACAGGGACGCAACAGATCTTGTTCCTTATATATACAAGTGTTCGATCAAATTTTCTTTAATCTCATAACAAACTTTAGAAACCAAATATCTTAAGGGAGTCAAGGTCACCCCAGAAGTAAGTAAAGTTCTTTGTGGCTTATGCCTTCATGAATGAGAGTAGCTCGAACAAAAAAACCTTAAGTAACGCGGCCAGTAGGAGACCACTTAAACCTTTTTCTATTTTGCCTCCATACAAAGAACACTTTTACATGCTATATGATAAACAGCATTGTGGAGGTATTAACAATATACGGTTTATTTATTGTGTTACATGTTTCAGGGAAGAAGTATATAGCATTTCGCTGTGTTTTTTTCTACCGAGTTACTTCAGCATTTTCCTTTACTATGACCAAATCAAAAAGATATAACCACACAAGATGCCCTGTCTTGCGCCTCACCTTTTGTAATGCTGCTAAAAATAATAGATTACAGAAAAAAAAGAGTTATGTTTATAATTATTACTAAGAGCTAAAATTAACACTGAACCCTTTGAGCAGGTAGAAGTGGACAAAACTTATCAATTTAGCTTTCCATCTAAAGATTCTGTTTTGGTTAGACTATGTTAATTCCTTAACTTTCTCGTCACTTATTTTCAACAAAGGCTCCTAAAGTTGAGACTTATGATACTCAGACTCAGGTACGGGTACTATCTAAGAGTCGGGTTTTTTACTTTCTAAAATGCAGAATACAGGAACATGACTAAAATAAGTCTAAATTTCGGGCACAGGTACATGAGTACGTCTTTCAAACTTCAATTTTTTTCCCTAGAATTCACGTGTAAAAAGTTAAATAATAATTAACAAAAAAAAATTTATATATGAGTTGATGCTAAACTCAATTTTCCTTTCAATTGTTGTTGTTCTTTGAGTCCAGCCCACCTATATTACTCTAGCCCAACACATACTAGCCCATATGCACAACCAATATAACCCAATATTCTCGGGCCCACCTGTCCATATAATTAAGTTCAAACCAACCTACCAAAAAAACACAAAACCCAATAATCAATAGCCCACCGTCAACACCAAAGCCTTTAGCCCATTAAAACACCCAAAACCCATACAATCCTAACCACAAAACCATAAAATCCTAGCCACAAACCCTAACCCAATTCGACGCTTCCCTTGCCCTGCCCCAGCCTTCCGCAGACGACCACCACCACCTCCACCAAGCCACGCCGCCGCCCTCAAAATGAAGAATCTCCATCTCCATCACCATAGCCTCCTCCTTATACCCAACGATGACAAACCCACCAAATAAACCAGCCGCTACCCAATCTCTACCGTCGGCAATTTCAATTGCGCCTTGATCGCGATTGTACCCACCAAGCGAGTTTCCACCTTTTAGACATCACCACACTGCCATCGAGTCTAGTAAGTTTTTTGTTACTTTCTTTGCAGTGGCACCGCCAAGATCATTCTTCCAAAATTGTCATTTCCGGTTGAAAATTGCAGTGTCCGTCCCATATTTCATACCCGTACCCTTGTTGTGTCGTGTTGACACGGGTATGCAAATCAGAAACAAGGGTCTGAGCATCACAGGTAGAGACTAAAAGATGACTATTTCATGTGATTTACAATAAGCATTCTATAGTATAGTTGATGACTATCTACTGCCAATATTGGAAGTTCTGGTAATTTAATACATACATGGATTTTGGAAAATCATGTATATAGGAAAAAAAAAAAAAGAAATTCACATAGCTGATCAGTGACCACTTCGAAATTTACATGAGTTCAGTATTATTTCTTTAATAGATACATGATAGCAAAACAGATAAGATTATCTATAGGTTGAAACAAACCAAAAGGTCACTCGACCTACTTGAATACAAGAACTGAAGTTTTGTAGACCTTGATTGCCAATTCCTGACCATCAGATTTTGTAGCATGATAAACATTGGCCTGAAAACGAAGAATAAACCAAAAGACGAGTTACATAAAGTTCTAGCACGTGTGAGTTTCCTATAACATTATAAGATGGAAGAATAATGATTGTTGAGAGGAGAGACAAAAGATAAATAAGAGGAGGAGAATTGAAGCCTTGAATTTAGGAGTGTGATGCATACTTCTTTTCCAGTTGAAATGCACCCATTGATATCATTAAATACACCTCGATTCAGCATTTTGAATAAAACCATACGAGTTCTAGGGTCAATAGCCTGAAAGTAAGATAAGATTTTTAAGCACGATGATAGCAGTTATAGTTTTAATTGTAATTCAGATTCCAAATTAATGTGATAACAACAAAATACAATCATAAATAACAAATTTATGCTTTTACTGTGGCATATCCAGGCTCACACTTAAATGTATAAAACGTCTGTGAGCGATTGTCATCAGAATTCAAAATTGTTGTAGGCTAGAAAAACTTGATAATCAGGCAACTCCATATAGAAACCTGGGTCTGAGTGCTAGCGCGCATATAGAGATTATTTAACAAGGAAAATCAGGGGGGAAAAAAGCAAGGAATAACTCAACACGCATGCTTCCTGCAAAACTCAATTATGGAGCCAGTAGCAGAATTGATGAGGGCATATAGAGAGAAGTGATCAGCACATCTTGTAAGCACTCTTGCTAGAAAACATGATATTAAACCACATGAACAACCTAAAAAGAAAAAATAAAGATATTAACCATCTAAGAAATCAGTTAAATGTCATTCACCTGCTCAACAGTTGCACGGTCTGCTTTTTCTGTTGTTTTTGTTTTACCAATTGCCATATCACGAACACTTCCACGAATTGCAGTTGTCACAGAATTCGACATGCCAACATTCATCCTTCCTTCCCACTCCTGGACGGAGAAATGAACTCAGGAAGTAAAAAAAAAAATCCGAAATAAACTGAAATTAACAACAACTAACTGCAAAGATTTTGTTCAATTTTTGAACGAAACATTGAAAATTTTGGAACAGTGTCAGTTAATGAGGAATAAGATGATAAATAAAATTTCACTATTAAGCCTGCACTTTCATTACCCCAATAAGGACAATTATGTTTGCAAGCTGATGTGGAAGTTCAAAAAATTATATCCGAAAGATCATTGAATATATGGCTAATAGTAGGGTTCAGATTCAAGAAATATGTTGCCCGTGTTGAACTCGTGCCACAGCAGACTGACCCTTCAAGAGAATAAACTGTCTCTGGATCTTAAGTGCTAATGTGATATGAGAAAAAGAGCAAAAGAAAAGAAAGAAAATAATTAAGCATAGTAAATAACTACTGACTGGTAGTTACGGGGTACAAGAGAAATTTAGACTTCGTGAAGGTAATCTAACAGGTTGAAGGGCATGTCAACAGGCAGGGGTGTAGGGAGGTGGGCTGGGCTGGGCTCTTGCCCAGCATTGCCCCCCAAGCCCATTTACATTTTAGTCTAAAAAAATAATTTTCTTTGGAATTTTTTTTTTTCTATGTATCAGTCCAGTAGGAAAAAAAAAAAAGAAAAGAAAACTTGTCCCTCTGGTTCTGCACCTGTCAACAAGGTTCTTCTTCTTCTTTAACCTGGAAAGAAAAGAAAGGAAGTAGAACTCGTGAAGGGATGCAAGAGAAATTTAGACTTCTTGAAGGTAATCCTGATGGGGTGAAGGCCATGTCAACTGATATCTTTGTGTATAAGGAGTCAAGTTTTGTACACATTGGAATTAATATTCTGCATTTCTCTATTCATAGCCATTCCTTTCTTGTAGAGTTCAAATTATGGACAAATTCAAAGACCAATAGCATATCACATCAATTAAGAGGAAAATCTACTACTCATAGATCAAACTGATGGAAAAAACACACTCATAACACCTGTGCAGTTGGGATCTCATCAGAGAAAAATATCCAATTCTGCAGTGGCAAAATCTTGCTCCAGTAACATAATTCTAATTCTAATGTTAATGAAAATCATAGTTCATGTTGTCTTTCAATTCTCCCTACCATAGGAAATCAGCCTTAATGTATTTCATCTTTTTTCTCAAGCAGGTACACACTTACTGCTTACTCCCATCCCATGAATATATTTTAAATCATAAATTCTGAAACTTAAATTGTTTTCCATTAGTGTAGAAGATCCAAACCCAATGTTTTAAATAGCCATCAAGTAGTAAGAACTTGCTGCAATACCACAATAACTCATGTTACACAATCCAATATTCATGACCGGAAAGCTCTTTGCCTTTAGGACCATATGGGTCACTTATTCCGGCATCTATCGCCTCATTTTTTGGTTTTTCTTTGACTCCTCCATCAGCACCCCCTATATTGGTTTTTTGACGTACTCCACCGGTGGAATCCTACCAAATTAACATTGATGGATGCGTCAATGATTGATTTGCTAGTGCTAGAAGGATTATACGAGACCAGGATGGACATTACGTTAGGTCTTTCTCATCATCATATGAAAACTGCCTTGTTCTGGAGGCTAAGTTACGGGCCATCTTGGATGGAATTTTACTTGCTTAAGGATTTGGATTATCAGATATTTGAATGGAGGACAACTCGTCTGTGACTGTTCATTACATCACCAAGTGTGGAGGATCACAGACCATTCACATTATTTTTAGACAGATTAGACACTTCTCACTTGACCATGATACTATTTTCCATATTTATCGAGAGGAGAACCAGATTGCCGACTCACTTGAATCCGAGGGTTGGGATTAAAGTCATTATCCGTAATATGGTCATCTTCACCTATCACGATGACTTTGAGCTCTTGTAAGACAAAAATATAGATTTTATAGTATTAAAGGACGTTAGTTTCATTCTCACTTACTCTTTTTGTATATGAAGTAGTACTTCCCTTTTTATTCATTTCCTTCATGTTCCATTATTTTGCTTTTGGGAGGTCAAATTTATGTCTCCCTTCCTCTTATTCCCATGAGTTTGACTTTATATATACTATTAGGGAATCCAAACCCCATCACCTTCCCTAGTGGAGCTTGAAAACCCGTCGAGAATATGTTGGTGTTTTGCTTTAAAAAAAAAAGAAAATAGAAGCTCCTTGCTTTTAGGTTACATTGCAGATACCTCATGCATCTACATATGCAAGTAGATAAGATGCAAAAAGAACATATAGATGAAGTGCCTTCAGGGCTGGAAACTTTGCATTCTTCTCCTTTTTATAGGTTTCAAAAAATATCCACATAACTGTCCACACAAAAAAAAAAGGGGGGGGATATGCAAACAGAACACACATCTGAAAAGCTGCCAGAGTGTAAACTTCTCAATATATTTTCTCTCTTCACTGACATCTGTGCATATGACACAGAAGTTAACCATTCACACACCAAACACCTTAAAAATAACACACCATCATCTTCTTGTACTCAGAGATATATGTAATTTAATATATGCGTGTAAGGCTGCTATGATACCACGTGTAGTCCATTTATTCCGCTGCGTGATTAATATGTTAATTGGCCAAATATATAAAATTTTAAAAATCTATACTTGGGAAGGTTATCGAATTTTCGAAATTTTTCTTAACCTCACTACAAGTATCAAAGTTCTAGACTACCCATATGATTTATAAGGTAGAAAGATTTTGAAGCACAATGTACCGCCCATAAATTATGTTCCATTAAACCTCATATTGTAAAGTTCAAAACTTTTCCAGTATCTGTAATTATTAGTCATCCACGCCAATTATAAAAGGTGCAACCTTTGAAGGCCAATATATAACCCCACCAATAATGTACAATTCAACCCATTTTGATACAATGATCTCGGCATAAAGTTTACAAACGAATCAACTATTTTCTTCTCTCCAAAATTATTGATTCAGTCAATTTTCATTTCCGAAATTCATAAAAATCATATAATTCTTCCATTCATACCTCCAAGGGTGAGGCCCTCATGCGATTGGCCAACTTCTGGGATTTATTGGAGATTGGCTGGAGCGAAGAAGTGTTAGGCCGAGACTGAAGCCCACCATGGGCATTCGGGCGCCTGGTGTGCAGCAGAGTGAATGTGCCTCTATCCATTATTCCACCTTCTGCATCGTCCCTTGAATCCAAAAAATCCAAAGCTTCCCCTATTTCGGACTCTGATGACCATGACAACTCCTCCTCCTCTTCATCCTCTTCTCCTTCATATTCTTCGTTTTCACGTTGAGTTTCAGGCATGGAATCTGGCTTTTCTTCTAACGAAGTAGACATCTCTGCGTAACACTGGGCGTGGATAGAGAGGCTGGCGGTGGCGGGTGAGGGTTTTGGGGAGGTTTCAATTTAGGGGGAAATACTTGAAAATAGCCATAATTAACCAATACCCTTTATTTTGACTATTCAAAGGTGAGGAAC
>CAIGRL010007912.1:0-18817 GCA_903798325.1 Fraxinus xanthoxyloides | reverse complement strand
ATGAACAATCGGGTCACACTCAAACGTGGCTCCAAAGTTAGCCACCCAACCATGGTCCCACTCAAACGTGGCTCCAAAGTTAGCCACCCAACCATTTTTTCCAACACTTGTATCCCTGTTGCATGTGTATCCATGGTTGATTTCGGCCGTTCATTACCGAGAATGGAAGAGAAGATATGGATAAATCTGATTCTTTTCAACTTTTGAAGTTCATGTAATGTTCTATGAATAACCTCTGGAATGCAAGAGGAAATGGGGGAGAGCATTTATCTATACACAAACTCTGCATGGGTTCATAATTGTGTCACTTGAGACAAACTGTATCCTTCATCTCGATTATCAGTTTTTCCCAGCACAACTACGTCTAGAACATCTCCACGAGTTCATATAGCTAATAAGAATTAAAACAAGTACGCTAGTATGCATAAGCACAATACATTTTTGTTTCTTAGAGGCTCCTCTGGTAAACAAACTACTAAAATCCTATTTTCAGAAGAGCTACGAACCCTTTACTTATCAGACCGAACTGGTTCTTCGAAGCTGATATCTTGGTTCAGAAGAGTCAGAAGGCAGCATTTTCATGAATTCCTGTTAAGAACAGAAACAGCATTAGCTACAACTGCCTACCATCACAAGAAAAACAACAATGTCATCTATATGAAAACAGCGAAAAACAGTTTGACATAACATATAATTGAGATCATAAAGTATTCTCTAATGAGGGTAGAACTACCTTCACAAAATCGGCTATCACAATTTATATTACTCCCTTTTTTTTCTGAGACACAGTAGCATTTGAAGACATGGTGAGGATAAGAAGTCTAAGCTTCAAAAACATGTTTGGTATGGAGGATTAAATAGTACTTACAAAAAGAAGCTATCCTTTTGTTCATTGTGATCTCTAATAAGCACTAAAGGCACACACGAGAGGATGAATGGTCTTCATTTTAAACATCACCCATTTGATGCCTGAAGGGATATAATTACCCATCTACATGCAAAAATAAACCAGCCTCTTGCGTAATCCAAGATCGAGTATCAGATGGTAAGTTAAAGCTAAAGTTCTATTCTCGGTTCTTCGTTCAGATAATGTAGGTGAAAGTCAGAAATTTTGGCCGGTGGAGTGCTGGAAAAGTTATATGCGGAACTCATAAGTAGGAGAGGAACTGGCTGTCTGGGACATTACACTATTGAATAATCCTATCTGTCGCCATCAAGCTCTTAATTCCTTTTTTCCCCCAATAACAAAGCAGAAACTTGTTTTTCTGAACATTTTTGCTCAACTCCTAGTAGATATTGCCTTCAATTATCTCCAACCCACACAATGAAAATCTTGCTATTTTATGCTTTCCAATCAAGATGACAGAGACATGAGGAGGATAAATAAAAGGAATACAGGACGCCGAGGATCAACACATGGAGTTTCCCAATGAGATTTTCACTTTATTAATGAGACTAATTAACAGGTTCCTATATCCTAAAGATAAACGGGGAATGAATTAACAAACACCCAAATTTTGTCATCATTGCCAGATGATTTGATAATTGGCAGGAACTTCAAGGAAAAACATGATTACCGCTCCATTTTGTGTGCGAGAGAGACGTAGACAAACGAGTTCTGGTTTGCATACCACCAGCTAGACACTGCTTGAAGGTGCAGAAATAGTACAAATAAATGCTTAGAGAAAGACCGACGAGATTTGACAGTGAAGTGATAATTGAAGTAGAGGAAGCGTTGATAGAGAACGGTAATACATAACGATCATGGATCGAATATTAGAGGAAAATCAAAGTAAGTTAAATTAAGCGAAATGTGGATTCCTTGTCAGTTTTATATATTTTCAAACCAACGTAGCAGGAGGGTAAAGGAGGAAAAGGTTTGAAAAGAAACAGTCATCTCAGATGTCAAAAACTTGAGGGGTCTGAAAAACTAGCTGCCATACAGGCTCATGTGAGTAGGAACAAGAAGAACCTACGATCTTTGCATTACCGATTTTGACCTCAAAGAGGGAGAGTATTTTTTTAAGAAGTCTGAATGCTTGTTCCAAAAGACCTGAGAAACCTAATCAGTAGAAAGATACATTGATGAACTCAGGAAAAAAAAATCAGACGCCAGAAAATATTTTTTACTAGTATAGATATTTGGGGATTATACTATGATACTCCAAATCCATATTTCAGACCCAATTACAAAGTACACATTCAAAATTGCTTCATTTAGTTGATTCTCAAGGAATGAAATGGTATGTTCATATCTAGGCAGAGACTATGTCACAGATGTCAAGAATGTTACTTGTATGGGAAGAGGAAATGGATTAATATTCAAAAATTCGATCAATGCAACTGTAAAGAGAATGCAGAAAATTATAGAGGATATTCTAGGATTTTGGATATCAAACAAGGGACTAAAGGAAGCAACAAGCAGAGCCAGAGCATTGTATTATTATTCCAGAGCACATACTCTTGTACTGTTTCAATGGTTGATACCTGGTTTGTTGGAACTTAGTGTAACACGTGACAAGATCACAGATCAAAAAGTAGAATTTCATTTAAGTTGTTACTAATTAAAAAGATCTTGAAAGATTTTCAAACAAATAAATTATTGATTTAGCATGAATGATCTGCTAGTGCTTAGTCACACATTTGGAATATTGCAACCCCAAAAATATCATGAAACACAAGACCAAATGGCTTACGATAAAAACAGTTTCCATAATCTAGTCACACATTAGGAATACGGAAAATCCCAAAAAATGAAGACAACGGGAATGTGCTACCATTCCTATCGGAATTGACAAATTGGAGCATCAGTAAAATGCCTTGTTGAGGAAACCATACAAGACCTTAAGTATCTAGTAAGGTTAACTGAAAATTGGAATATATCAAAAACAACAATAAAGGACATACGTTTGAATATTCATTCTTTTCTGACAAAAAAAACGTAAGATTCGATATTAATGGAACTTCCAACAAGCAGAGACGACTGGTGAAGTGATTGTTCAGAATTATGACAACTTCATTGGAAAAAATGATAATCCTGATAAGATAAAAAGTTAAATGAAAACTATGGTATGAAGATTATTCAATGATCAAGAGCAGCAAACATCTGAGACACAAGAAGGACGAAGCAGGTACGTTGATTTGTTTTTGAAAACCTGGATAGTGCATATCAATTACCATGTGAGGAGATTCTCCCAAGGAGGTGAGGTTCCTCAATAGGTGGGAAGTAAAATAACATCAGTGGTCAAATCGACTAACCTCAAACTTTCTCACTTCAAGTTTTACTTGTCTATTTAGTTCAATTTTAAAGTCGAGGCAATATTCCCAAAAACCCTCTGAATACCTTTCTGGATAAAAAAAAATGGTCGATCTGATTGTGGAGTAAGATTAGATTCATATTAAAAATCCAAACCTAATGGAAATTACAATTACATCAGTGTATTATACGCTTCACAATTCCTGTAAGAAGTACATCGTGCAGTACCAAAATTGAAATTGCTAATTCTTACACAAGTTTATCCAAAGAAAGCCATTTGAATGAGATAATAAATTCTAAGTACTGTGTTCTAGACGCTATATTAAGAAATACATAGCATAAATCCAAATTGGGACGAGTGAATTTGTTTTAGCTGTAGGCTCGGATGACATTAGTCACTCGGTGCTAATTAAACTTCCCTATACAACCAGCACTGCGAAACCGACATAAACAGAAAGAAAAGGGGGAAAAAGGATGATAAGGGTTAAAGTGTAACTTCAAATTCAAGAAAAATTGTATCAAATAAATGACTGAAAAATATATTGAAGTCCAGGAAAAGTTCAACTCTCAAGTTTAGCATTTGTTAAAAGCGATGCTCAAAATCTAGAAGGAAATGCTAGGATTGTTATAGATTACAAAGTGCTAAACAAAGCAACGGATTAAGATGGACATGTGATCCTAGACAAAGGTGTACAAATTACAATTAACATGTTTGAGGGAAGAACCATTTAATTAATGAATATGAATTAAAATATAATGTGTTCATCATGTCCCGTCAAAGAAAGTTATTCCAGTCTAAGAACATCTAAGAGACCCCTCTAAATGTAAAATGCTCTTTATTTTAAAGAGTTAATGATTAGAAATAAGTTCCAAGATGCTCTCTAGTTTAACTTTTAAAATGGAATAAAGAGTGAATTCGACTCTCTAAAGAGTAAAACTAACTCTCTATTCTTAATGAATAATTATTGCATTTAATAAGTCACAAGTTTTAATACTCTACTTTTTAAACTGTTCAAACCATATTTAAATTGATTGGCTATTGACACAAAAAAATTATGTTAAATAAATTATGGGGAGAAATCAATAAATATTTCTTGAGAAAAGCAAAATGAAGAGCAAAAGAGATAGCATAGTTGGAGTCAATAAAAATTTCGACTCTCTAAATTTAAAGATGCTCTCTATAATGCATAAAAAGCTTTTTATAAATACAGAGTTTCTTGGAGATGCTCTCATACACTTTAAGAAGGTAGCACACTAATTCATTTACAGTATATTTAGAATCGAAAAGAAGATTATTGGAAAAAGAAATCAACAAGTTTATTATGATCCGTAATTTAAAAGGATTCGACATCTTACGGAATAACTACAATTATTTCATTGTGATTCGTAATTTAAAAGGATTTCAACATCATACGAAACCAACTACAATTATTTCAAATGCAAACAAAAGATAAAAACAATTTACAGAATATATAAGCAACACGTACCATGGTTAGGAAGTTTGTACATTATATATTATAATCAATATATTTGTACAATATGCCCTTGTTTGATTCACGTTATTTTCAAAATATATTTTTCTCTCTCTTTTTCTTTTCAACCATGTGCTTTTCAATAAAATAATATTATACACAAATCCAAAAATTTCCCTTATTTTGAAACCACACATTCTCCATCGGTCTTACTATTTCAAAATGCATTCTTAAGAAAAATGGAGCTCAAACTAGCACTATTTTTTACAATCAATACTTTCTTTAAATTGAAAAACTTAAAAGGTGACAAGTGAAAGCAACTCATTCATACGAGAATTATGAAAAACTTTCCAAAGTTAAATCATCCTAAACACGTCAATAAATCAGTCAAAAGTACTATATATAATTTCTTTTTTAAAATGATCATGTAGTAGCAATATTAAATGTAAAATCTCCCAAATAAACCGAAGATCATATCCACAGCATTTAAACAGCATGCTACGAGATGCTAAAGCAATACGTAATAGTAGACTACAAAGATTTCATTATTAGAATTCACAAAATGCGTATAACGCTTTCTTTAAATTAGGTTTCAGAGACATATTTCAAACTTAGTTAAATATATGGCAGAATTGGTTAAGATTTTAATCCATATAGAATGCACAGCATTTCATGAGGATGCCATTCCTGACAACTCAAACCTGAATTTAAGTTTTATGATTATAGAAACCAGTAAAGCAAAGCAGATAAATTACAAACAATGATATTCAAATGGATTTCAAATCCCTTGTTCGTGGAGTTAAGATTTGTTCCACAAGAAATGGATGGAAGATCTGAATTGATATCTCAACTTTCCGATGATCACTTGAAATTTGCATCCATATATGTAGATCATTAATCAATTCACTAAAGCAGCAATGAAATTGAGGAGAGCTATTATTATTCTGATGGTTGGCAATTCATCAAGACCTTCACCTTCATCAGGACAATTGTCAAGGTAAGTCATGATTGTGATGGATTTAACAAAGACAGTATCACTTTTCAGCCAAAGAAACCCTTTAATGACAAATTTCACATATGTTGACTACAAGTTCTTCATTGTTCCATATATTTCGGTTAACTTTTCTGTTAAAGGGAACTACAAGAGTGAGGGAGCTGCCCAGGAAGGCAGTGGTGACTACTCACTAAAACCAACAAAAAAGAAGACGTCATCGAGATAGAAAGTTGATATGAATTTGTGATTTCACATAAATCACCTGGCCTTTTTTAGTTGTCCCTAAAGGTCAATAGTGGGATAAGAATACAACCAATTTTAGGTGGGTTTTCCAGAAACAACAAATCGTATGTGTGCCTCCACAATACTTGTTCGATTACAAGACTTGAGCGACTCCCATCTCATGTCTTCGGTGATTAACTGCCTGTTCTGAACTTACTTAAAATAAATGAAGCAGCAGAAAAAGGTAGAATGAACTTATACCGGAGAAAAAAATTGTTCTTTGACTGTCAACGGATAAAGTAGTTGTTCTATTGGATAATCATTATCTTGTAGGCTAAGCATCCACCCCATAGATATAAATTGACAATTGTACTCATCCCATTCATTTTAGCGATCTCTGATCATATATACTACTTGCTTACCAATTTGTTCTCTAACTTTAAGTTATCTATAAAGAATTAGCAATCCTGTTCCATTGATATCAGAACTGGATACTACCACGATAAATCAACAATCATTTGACACTAACTCCATTTTGTCCGGGATTAAGTTCCCTATAAATCCGTGTAACCAACATCACATGGTAGTAATGTCTCATACGATAAAAAATTGTAATATTTATACTATAGAAACGCAAATATATATGCAGCACAGGTAGAGAGATAATGAAGATATAGATAGATATTCCCCACCTTTATTCTTTTGAGCATCGCATTTGCTTCTTCAAGATACGAAACCCTGCTCGCTAGCTCGTAGTGGTAAGCCTCTGTAAATCGCCAGAAAGCAAATCTCTTCAGGTAAAACATATAAAACCTAGAAACTAAACGACTGTTAAGCTTGAGAATAAAACATAATAGATATTAAACCCTGCCTGTTTTCTTGCCCGTGAGCGTGCGGCAGACTCCCTGTTTTGAATCTTTCTCTTTAGCCTCCTATCAAGATTCTTCTGAGGATCTCCAGAGTCCCTTTGCCGCTGGGGTATCAACATATCTGACAAAGCAACCACTGAAGGAGAAGGTGACAATCCCATTGGGAGCGCAAAACTTTGTGCAGTTAACCCATTTTGCAACCCCGTAACAGGTCCAAAAGAAGCATTCACCACGTAAAGCCCAGCTTTAACCAAGAAATCCTCCAAAGTAGTCTCCCCAAGTGTCAACTCTATTTCCTTACCGCCCGTCCCCTCTGCATTCCTTATCTTATGTCCTTGGATATCCTTCCACACTTCCTCCACTGTCTTCCCGTTAAACGCCCTAGCAAGTGACAAGCTAGCCTGCAGCTGGTGTGAGGATGCCAGGGAAGCATTGCCCAGGTCCATCCAGGAAGAATGGCTTGCCTCGGCATTCCATACATTTTTAAGCAACTCATCAAGATTCATGCTGCCTAATGGTTTGCCCAAGCCACCCAACTGGTTTTCGACCTCGTTGAGTGTGAGGCCAAACCATGAGTTCTGCAGTCTTGCTAGTGGTGAGTGTCCATGTGCCTGCTGCCCACTACTACCAACCCCATGAGAATTCATTGTCTGAATTCCCATTCACACCTAAACCCCTAACAAATAAATGATAAAAAATATTTAAAAAATCCCAACAAATCAATCAGCTACTAAATTCCAAGAACTTTAAAAACCATAAATATGAAACAAACGTAAAACAAATCATCTGCACAAATGCATGCATGCATAAAAACACTCATAGCAAAATGCAAAAGATTTCGGACCCAGTAAATTAACAAGTGGAATTTTTATACAAGAAAAAGAAAACAAAAACATCAAGCATAATTCAGAAAGCTCCATAATGTGACACATAAAAAAATTAAAATTAAAATTTCTCCTTAAATTTAGTGGGAGGAAAAACTAAACAACAGGACAAACACCCATGATTCTATTCCCAAGAACAGAAACTCAGCAGCAAGGCAAATAACAATAATATGGTCAATAAGTGGCGAAATAATTACCCAAACATTATAGAAACAATTCTGGAAATAGAATTACCTGGTAGCAGAAGATGATCCTGATGTTTTGAAATTTACAAGAGACTATGGAGGACATAGAAGCCATTTGTTCTGTGCCTTCCTCTCAGAGATCCACGTGGTCTCGATTTCGACAAATGTTGGAGAAGTTTTTGTATTTTTATATTTTCTTTTTCCTGTTTCTGTCTGTTTTACCAAGGTCAATTGACATGATTTTTATTTTTATTTGTGCAGTAGAAGAGTTCATTAGGAAGCCACCATAAGGGGCTGTATTCAATTATCTAGGATTTAAAAAGTTTAGGATTATTTAAGAGGGGGGTGTTCGGTCATGTTTAAAATTTAATTAAAAATATCGTCGTTATTAGATCTCACTCGTCTAATAAAAGTCAACAATAACGATTAGTTTTTAATTTTAATCTGATTTTAATATCTACCGAACACGCCCTCAATAAGACATTTTTAATACTCTTCAATATTGATGTATTACGGGTGTTTTTGAGTCACATTATTTTGGAAGAATGTATTCTGAAATAGTAAATTGATAGAAAATGTGTGGTTAAAAAAAAAAGTTATTGATGTGATGAAAAATATTATTTTATTGAAAAATGTGTGGTTGAAAATGAGTAGAATAATGAGAATACAAATTTTAATGTGGACTTTTTAAAAAGTTTTTAAAAATCAAAATATATTCAATTAAAACTTTTTAAAGTTTCAAGTCTTTCAATATTCTAATTATTAATGACTTTTAAACCTATTAAAGTCTGTTAGGATACTAACTTTTAAGCAAAAAAAGTATTAAAATAAAATTTCAAAATTTCTCTTTCATTCATCCCAAAAGTTTGGGAGAGAAAAAAAATTAGTATGTATTTTTTGTTTAAAATCTCTATTTTACCCTCCTTTTTAAATAAACAAATAAAAAACTAAAATAATTGCAGCTAGAGTTCTGATTTTTTTTTTTAAAACTACAAATGAGTCACGTAAAACATGCAAACAAAAAAAATACACACACTGCATTAACTTTTAAATTTTCCTTTGATTTTGTTCATTTTTTTAAGATAGAATTTCTTCTTCCATTAGAGGATTCATTGAATATCTTAACCCAAACACCAACCCTAACTGTTCTAATTTAAACCTGGCTAGACAATAGAAACGATTTGCACCAATTACCCATATTTGATGGAATGAAACGAAAAAAGATCAACTCGGTAAGAAAATGTTGAAATGAAGATGTAAATATCGAATTTGAAACGATATGGACAATGTGTGCAATGAATACAAACGATAGGAACGTTTCGTGCTAATTACTCAAATTGTCGACTAAAATAAAAGGTGGAGAGGGTTAACTGAGCAAATTGCTCTTAAATCTTGTGTGAAAAATGTTTTGAAGTGTCAAGTGTTGTGCACCTTTTTATTGTAAAAAAGCTATGTTCGAATTGATGTCTGGGTTTTATTTTTTCAAAAATTCATTTTCGATCACACATTTTTTCACAAAATAATTTTACACATAAAGTAAAAAAGGTTTCTTATTTTTTAACTATACATCTCCCAAGATATTACGATTCATAAATACATTATCCCATAAATGAGGTCAATCAGGGGATATTAATTTAATGTTTAACTATCTTGATTTTTTATTTTCAAATTGATTGATAGAGATGGTATATCATATTACCCAGAAAAATAAAAAATAAATTAATAGTGCACGTCTACAAAATCGAATATGGCATGAGGAAAAAAATAAGTTTTCTTAGTATTTTCTTGGTACTTTTTGTCCTTTTTATTTGAAACGTGGAATTAGGGCCCAGGCCCAATTTGTTATGATTTTTGAGATTCAGAAGCTCTTCAACTTCTCAAAAATCATGTCGGACAAATATTTAGCTCATGTTTGAGTCACATTCTCATTTTTTTACTCATTTTCAATTATATATTTTATCAAATCAATAACTTTTTCTTCATTTTCAACCACATATTCACCATCACATCAGAAAAAAAATGCATTCTCACCTAAAAAATGTGCATCAAACAGACTTTTAGAGGGTGTATTCGATTGGAACTTTTCAAAAAACAAATTTTAAGTGGTGACTTCTATGAATTTCGTAGACTTTTTATAAATATGTATGGAATTAATTAAAATCTTTTGTGGAATTCTATGAACTTTCATTTCTTAAAATTTTTATTAACTTTTGTAGAATTCAATTTTTTTTGAAAACTTTCATTTAGAGTAAATTAACGTCAAGAATGTGAAATTCTTACATGTACGAGGTGGTAGTTTCCACAGTTATCCTTCCCTTCCCTGTATAATAAAATATATATGTAAAAAATAAAAAATTTAGACACCTTAATTAAATAATATATAAATAAATTTAATATTCATTATTATCAATATGATATACTTTTAAAGAGTAAACAAGAAATCAGTATATTAAATTAAATTATAAATTATCTTTTGCATAAAAAATTATAATTTAATTAAAAATGGATCTTTTTCATAAAAAAATGGATGAAAAAAGAAAAAAAAGTTATATGAATCTTTAGTTACAATTTAATTTTTTCATAGAAAATAGAGATAAATAAAATAAGAGAGAGGTGGGAAAAAAAGGGAAACAAATATAACCAGTAAAAATAATAATTTTAATCACGACCCTAGTATTCGTAAAGAAAAAAAGGAAAGAAAACTTTAATTTTAAAAAAAGAAAACTTAGAACTCTAACAACAATTATTTTATTTTATATTTTTAATATCATTTTTTATATATATTTGTTTATATGAGGGTAAATTATTGATTTTATGATGTTTTAATGGAGAAAATAGACGATAATAACATTTAGCAAGATAAATGCAAACAATACGGATGTTTTGCGCAATAAAGGTAAATGATATGAACATTTTTGTATCAATTATCCATATTTAACGAAAGAAATAGACAAAATGAAGTAAAAAAGACCAACTCCGCAAGAAAAATGTTGAAATGATGGTACAATTGTCAAGATTGAAATGATAAGAACGATTTGCACAATGTGTGCAAATGATGGGGTCTTTTTTGTGCTAATTACCCTAGACAATTTTCTTGAAATTTTGCATAAAAAGTTCATTTTGACCAATTTTTATCTGATTATTTAAGTGAAAATTGTTAGTCGATGAATGAAAAACTAAGTCAAAATTAAGCTGCTTAAATATCTTATGTTCTTGACTATTAAGTATGACATTATAAAATATCCTAGAATATGTTCGACTGAAAATATATGTTTTTCCATATGAAAGATCGTAACTTTTGGAATTGTTATTTTTCAATAGGTGCGTTTTTGTCATATAGAAAGAATTCAATCGTTGTGTCTTTTTGTAGGATTGTGTTTTTTGATATACCACTTTTCAACAATAATATATAGAACCCAGTGTATAGAATTTTATTTGATTCATTAAATACATCATTGCATTATCATGTTGATGTATGTTCATTTCAAAATAATTTTTGCACTTATTTCACGTCGAATTCCCTAAAAAAAAAAAAAGAAAGTTCAAAACATTAGTAAGTTCATTGGTCTATATAATTTGAAATGATCCAATTATTAGACATCGTCGTTTTATCTTGTGAGAGCTAGAAAACATTTAGCACCAATGTGGAACATCGTCGTCTCAAGGAAAAATAGTCAAACTCTTGTCTCAACTGAATTTAATTCATTCATTTTTTGTTTTTACTTTATATATTTGATTTCAATAAGTCGAAATTATCTTCGATTTTATACACATGAAATGTTTGTTATTGCAAGTCAATTTTCCCAACAAATTTTTGCTCAAATATGATTTAAAATGTCGCAGGAGTGCTTTGCTTGTCCAGGGGCATATATTCTTCACAAAAATCAAATCAAAACAATCCATCAAATTCAGGCCATGATTGCTTCTTCAATCAAATTGCTATTAATTTTCTTCTTTGCAATCTCTTTTTCCATTCGAGGTCTACGTTATTTTTCTTATGAATCAGCTGGGGTGATTTGCAATAAATTGGCAATATATTTTTGTTCATTAGCAATTGGATCATCGATGAAGAGATCTCCAATTTTTTTATTTTTTTTTTCAATCGGGGAGATTTTGAGAGGGTTGAAATGGGATTTTTGAAACTCTACGAGGGATGGCTTTTATTGGGGTTGATTTGAACCGCATATTGTGGTGGAAGGCATCTTGCGGAGTTAGGTGACAAGTTTTGGTGGAGCCCATAAGGGTGCCCATTTAGGGAAATCAAAAGTTAGGAGTCGAAGAGCAGTTTCAACGGATGAATCTTGGGGTTGCGGATTGAAGGTGTCTTTGTCTGGCTAAAACCAGGGTGAGAGGCTGCGGTAGGCGACAATGAGTGGGTTGATTTGGTTTGGTGGGTGGGTAGACGAGGGAGAATTTGGGAAAAATATAAATGATTCTTTTTTATTTAATTTTTAAAATTCAATCATGCTACTTGTACAATTACTTTTTTACAATTTTGATCGACAACTCACACTTGACAATACCACATTCATCAATTAAATATTTTTTTAAAAATAAATGGTCCAAATTTTAACAACATTAATGTTGTCATCCACAATTGTTAACAATAATTGTACAAAGAGTAATGCTATTTAGTTTATAAGTTATTTAATTTCACTTTTTATTTGACATGTCATCTAACGTCACTTAGACATAGATTATAATATCAGTGGGACTACGTAACATTAATGGATGAAAACTGTCCTTCAGCTGCACAGAAATAAAAGCTTCGGGGGTCGTCAGTCGTGAGCGCAAAAAATTAGGATAAAAGTTGCAAAAGTTTGAAATATTTGATATCGTTAATTAAATTATCCCCTTATTTTATTATTTTTCCCCCATGTATAGATATTCCGATCCTAAACTCAAAAACTGGAAAACATCATCATTGGCCCATCAGTTTGCTATAGGTCCCGACTCTTCGAAACCCTAACCCATCTTTTCTTCCCAAATCTCCATGGCCAGAAAGCGAAAAGCCCCTGCCTCCGCGGCTCCTCCACAGCCCGAACCCGTCCAACAGGATCCCCAAATCGAACATCCAGACTTAGAAGAAGACCCTCCTACCCAAGAAGAAGAACCCGAAGTTGAAGAAGTAGAAGAAATAGAAGTAGAAGAAGAGGAAGAGGAAGAGGAAGAGGAAGAAGAAGAGCAGTCAGGAAATGCGGAGGAGCCTAAAATTGATGAAGTAGTGACTGATCCAGTGAAGAATGGACAAGAAAATGTGGAAAATCCCTCGAACGACGCCGTTCCATGCGAACAGCAAGCAAATGGTGAGACTGGAGGCGAAGGGCAAAATGAAGAAGAGGAAGAAGAATTTGAGGAGGAGCCAATAGAGAAGCTTCTAGAACCTTTTTCCAAAGACCAGTTAGCACTTTTAATTAAAGAGGCTTTGAGTAAATACCCTGATTTCATTGAGAGTGTGCACAAATTGGCTGATGCCGACCCTTCACATAGGAAAATATTTGTACACGGGCTCGGGTGGGATGCTAATGTGGAGAGCCTTACATCTGTGTTTGGGAAGTACGGAGAGATCGAGGACTGTAAAGTTGTTAGTGATAAGGCATCCGGAAAATCAAAAGGTTATGGATTTATTTTGTACAAGCATCGGAATGGCGCCCGCAAAGCTTTGACGCAGCCTCAGAAGAAGATTGGGACTCGGATGACTTCCTGCCAGCTAGCTTCTGCGGGCCCAGTCCAGACTGCTCCTCCGCCAGCTGTGGCAGCTGTCCCCACCCCACCTGTGTCGGAGTACACACAGAGGAAGATATACATTAGCAATGTCTCAGCGGAAATCGATCCAAATAAATTGTTGGAGTTCTTTTCCAAGTTCGGTGAAATTGAGGATGGGCCGTTAGGGTTAGATAAGCAGACTGGGAAACCAAGAGGGTTCTGTTTGTTTGTGTACAAGAGCCTGGAGAGTGCAAAGAAAGTGTTGGAGGAGCCGCACAAGAATTTTGAGGGCCACACCTTGCATTGTCAGAAGGCAGTAGATGGTCCAAAGCATAGTAAGGGTCACTATAACCAACAGCATACTTCTCATCAGCAGCAGAACCATCTCCAGGGGCAGCAAGGTTATTATCACCATAGTGCGAAAAAGGGAAAGTATGCAGGGAGCAGTGGTACAGGCGGTGGGCACCTGATGGCACCAAGCCATGGCCCATCCGTCCCTGTTGGGTTCAATCCTGCAGTGGCGCCTACAGCTTTAGGACAGGCGGTGGCAGCTCTGTTAGCGACACAGGGTGCAGGCTTAGGTATTGGGAATTTGCTTGGAGGGGTTGGTGGTATGAGTCCTCAGGAAGTAATGCAGGGGATGAGCAATGCAGGTTATGGAGGACAGAGTGGTGCAGGCGGGTACGGAGGTCAGCCTGGTATGCAGGGAGGGTATGGAGGTCAGCAACAGATGGGACAAGGTGGCGTGAGGCCTCAACAGGGTGGTGCACCATACATGGGTCGTGGTCGCTAGGTTTGTGAAAGGTATCACTATTGTTAGTTCTTTTACCTTATACACTATTCTATGATGCTGCAGATATATAGTTTGCTGGGAAAAAAAATGGATCTTAAATTGTGTAGTTTCTTGGTGGTTAGAATTATGTTAGCAGTTTTTGGATTTTTTTCTCTGCATTTCATGCTTATGTTCTAAGATACTGCTGTATCCATGAACAGTTATGGAGTTCGGATGAATATTATGAAAATGTCAGATTGTTTGAACAATTAACTGTTTAGTTAAATTCTTACTATATTGCTTAGTGGGTTGTTTTGTAGACAGTAATTTAAACATCTAATTGAGGTGCATGACTAGTCTAAATAAATTGCTTGTCTAGATTTCTTGTTTTAGAACCCTTTTAAAACGACGACCCTGCACCTTCTATTTGAAGTGGAGTTTGCTCCTCCTTGATTTTTGATATGAATAAAAGAAAGACCACACGCGAATAACGACGATGCTCCAATACTAGCTATTTTATAATTAGATCATTTTGTTACTATTATTATGGGAAAACAATGAAAGTATCAGATGTGGTGATTGTACTATCATTTGTAAGGTGGGGTGTTCAAAATCAATGCACAGCAAAAAAGAGGGATCCGAACTTAACTCTGTAGTGAGAAATGCATTCTCTGTTTCTTTTTCATTTTTGCTTTTTTGGGTTGGGTGGGGATGGGGTCTGGATGACTGCTGACAAGTCCTTAAGTTGTTGATTTGATGGTTTTTGGTCAAGTAGCTGTAATATTTGTGATGTGCCATCATTTTATGTCTCTTTGGTATTGACTCTATATTATGTCTTTGCAGGCTGTGCTTTTTGCGGATCTTGTTCTGTGGGTGCTCTGTTAAGGTAAGTATGATTAGTAAAATTGTGACCTGCAAGTTACTGTTGAATTGCATGATTGAGGTGATAGTTGTTCACATTTTTGAATTCTTGGTGTGTCTACGTGTTCTCTTGATGAGATGTCTTGCTGGCGGACCTTTAAATTATATGTTCTATACTCATGGGGCTTCTAATTGATGTTACTAAAATGTTTGAATTTTGTATGCATCGTATTTTTATTCTGCTTTTGTTATTTTGATATAAACAACTTTATTACTTCTCTGTTTCCTAGGTAGAAAATTATTTTTCTCCAAATTACTCCTTTATATTTTGTGTATTTATTGTGCAGATTCTTCATATATGCATCAAAACTTTTAGTTTTGGACTCTGCTGATTCTTCTGAAGTTCCGGCACTCTGCAAATGAAGTCTTTCCTTGTAGCAAAAAGTCATTTACCAAAAGACCAGAATCTAAAACGTGTATTTCCTTTTTTATTCAAGTATTTCTGTTGCCTAACATTTTTTAAAATTATGTCGTATTTCGGTTTCAATAACATATTTTGAAAAGGATTGAGAACCATGGATGATATCCCTACCCATGTCCTTCAGGATTTTAAGGGTGTTAATCCACTCTCATTCTCTGCTATTGATCTTTGCATTTGATTGATGATTTTTAATCTTTTTTCTTTTATTTAAATTCTTAGCTTTATTGAAACGCTGAAAAATGTGGTCCGCTTCTGACCTGTTGTTGCTTGGATTTTCCTGATATTTATTGAATTTTTGTTTGAACATCATATGCGACTAGATTTGTGATTGAAGCTGAACATTATTTTCTTAGTTCACGTAGTTGGCTGCATAGAGAATCAATTTTTGTGGCTTGATTGTTATTTGTTAATTAACCTTGTAGTCTTGTAACCGTTTCTAATGCAGGAACTTTGGTAGTGCAGGCAAAGTTATGACATTTCACTGCAACAGTTTTTTCATTTTATCTTTCATTTATTGATTTTGTTGAACATAGTTATTTTTGCCTGCATCGGATATAGCAAAAGAGCTAATATTATTTTTTCAAAAGAAAATATTTCAGCAAATTATTTTAGTGAATAAATTTTATGATACAGAATCTACTGTTAGTTGAGTTCCCAACACTCTCCTAATAAGCAAATATTTCTGACTCAGAAAAAAATTTAACCTTTTGTTCTTGGATCTATTGCCAGTATTCCAACTTCAATTGAAATTTCCGAACACAGTTTCTACGAACATTCTTTACATTGCTATATCGTTATAAGTTCTCTAGACTAAAAGTTAGTTCTCTCTGTTCGTCTGAAGCTTCCTACTTGGGTCTTTCAATGGGCAAATTTATTTTTTCTCTAGAATTTTTCTCTGAAGTTAAATTTTCTTTGCTTTCTGAAAACTTCTTTGATAGTAATTATTTTGAATTGATTTTTCTCTCGTATTATTTTGGAACTTGATATGGAAGAATAATTGTTCTATAGTACGTTGGGGTTGGCTTTCATAGAGCAGAGGAACCTGCGCAAGAGGTTGATGCTATAGAGGGCTTGCTCATTTGCAGGATGATATGTATACTAGGCCACTTTCTTTGCATACGAGGCAATCTGCTTGGTCCATATGAAGAAATTCTGCTCCATTGAATGGATTGCTCGCTTTCTGATAAAGTTTTGAGGATAAATTAAGGGAAGGGCGACTTAGGGATTGGAACATGTTTTGTTTAAACTTAAACAGGTAGGTTTGCTTTCATGAGAATGAGAGTGACGTGATCTAGGCAGAAAAGGCCAGAAGAGGCCTCGAAACTAACATGACTCTGTAGTTGTAAAGGTTTTCTAGTTTTTCATCAACTTTTAGTTGATCTAGTAATGAACCAAAGGGAGTGGAGAATGACTTGCTTAGTCGACCCATATTTATTGGGAACAAAACTTGGCACAATATTGTTGGTTATTGTTCAACGGTATGATCATGGGCGAAACTGGTTGTGCAGTTATCTTTCAGCTTGTGTGTTGCTATGCTTCCATAGTTTGTTGATGAAAGTCGTTTTCTCCCCATCTTTGTGCAAGTGTAGAAACCTTTGGGTAACTTCAATCCCCCCTTTTTTTTTCTGGGTTCATGTCAAGCAATCTACTTGTGATAGTTCTAGCATGCATGCTCTCACTAAACCGATTGAGATCCCAGTACACGTTAGAGAACGCCAACATGGCAAAATGTGAAACGTATGTAGCTCATCTTACTTATTTAAGGTTCTAAATCAGCCCTCCTACAAAGATGGACTGGACTGACCTAACTTGAATTGTCTTTACTGATTCGTAAACCTGCCGAATATTCTTCAGATCCACCCGTCAATTTTGTTTTCATTTTCTTTTTGTGAATTTAATAGGTTCAAAGTTATGGCATATTGTGAAAAGTTGAATATTACACTTTGTTGTTAGTGAAGCATAGAAAATAATTTATGAATTATCTTTTTAAAATCTGGCTGATTGATTCAGTCTTCATGGTTGGACCAACCCGTAAAGAGAGCAGGCTTCGGTCCAGACGTTTAATGAGCCAGCTTGTCTCGGATTTGGACTGCAAGTAGAAAAAGGGACTGAAAGTTGGATTTGGGATTGCATGTGTGCGCCTCATTGTGGGACTTTCGGCTCGAATAGTGCTATATGTTCAAAGTGGAGGATGATTCTCATTTAAACGTGTGGATACGAAACATTATCATTTAGTGCCACTTTATTTGAAAATAATTTCTCACATCTATAATTTAAGAGAATGGAATTATTTTTTGGGAAAATTACAGTCATGATTTCAAATTTTTCACATTTTGCAGACTTCGTCTGAACCTTTCATTTGCGTCACCTACGGTACCAATCTTTAAAAAATTCGCACTTGGAGTTGAAATCGACAGAGATCGTTAGTTGACCAAAAATTAAAAACTTGATCAATTGTTAACTAATTCTTAAAGGGCATAATGACAACTTTATCTTTTTTCATATAAAAAAATTAAAATTAAATAATTAAATCAAAAATCAAAAAACTCTATTATCTTTTCCAACCCGTCCACCCCCACCCAACTCAAAATCAAAACTGTTGGCACCACCAAACCCACGTTCGCCACCGTCCAAGGGCAACAAGGAAGCATTTAAAGGAAGAGATTGAGAATTTTCAAGGTGTGGACGTGAGACGATTGATGGTAAAAGGCCTCATGGTCGCATTGGTGGTAGAAAAGATGGGAGCAAAACTGAAGCTGTGAAAACCTCATCAAAGTATGGGATATCAAATGATAACTATAATATGATTAAGATCCAGATAAAGTCATTTGATTATGGAAGAGAGGAGTCTAGATCGATTTTTGCAAGAAGCAGTGAGATTGTTCTGTAATCTGACACTAAATAAGCCCCACGTGATGGAGAGTTTGGTTATTCAAGACCGGAAATGTCAAGAAACACACATGCATCTGGATCCTCTGGTGAAGACTCAATAGAAAAATTCATGGATGGTGGCCTTACAATGCTAGATTCATGGAGAGACGACACTGATTATCATGCAGAAAATTCTACACTCCAGAGAGGTGTTGGGTCGAATCATGGTGTTGCATGCCAAAGC
>CAIGRL010007910.1:0-12912 GCA_903798325.1 Fraxinus xanthoxyloides | reverse complement strand
TAAATTTGAAATTGTTAAAACTAAGCTTTTTATTTATGAAATCTTCCCTAACTTTAATTAGTCCAGAACACATACCCAGGCTTAATTGGGCCAGGCCACAAAATCCCAAGCTTTAATGCCCTTTTTAATAAAATGTAAGAACGTTTTTATCAAGTATAGTGAAATGTAGGGATATTATGTGCTAAATGCCTTTTTAATAATTTGTTTGGAACTCGTTTGCACTTTTAAAACGAAAATTTGGATTGTCGTTGTAATCAGTTTTTTCCTATTGAGAAAATTTATTTGAACAAAAGGATATATTCATCTTTTCACATCTTTTAATTGAGAAAATGAATGAAAATGACATTTGGTACAATGAAATGTGAAAATAAGGGTAAAAATAACAAAATATAAAGCGTAAAGATTTTTTTTTCACAATAATAGTAAAAGGTAAAGACTTTATTTGTTAATTACCCTATTAAGGTCTTATATAATTTATGATTAAAATTACGTACAAGTCACAAAACATAGAACGTCACGATCACGAAGACACAAAATGTGGATCAAAATTGTAAATTTAGCCACAAATTACGTATTTTTATAAGTCACGACTTATTTATTGATTACAAATTATGATATTAATTGATCATAACTTATTTATCGATCATAATTTATCAAACTAATTAATCACAACTTATTTATCGATTATAAATTATCAAATTAATTTGTTAGAGCTTGTTTACCGATCACAAATTATCAAATTAACTGATTACAATTACTCAATTAACTGGTCACAAATTACCTTTTATCTCACCCATTGCTAACACCACCCAAAACACCGTCATCACCGCAAATCCACGATTCACTACCTCCAACGAACCACCACAACTACCACATCATCAAATCCACCTGCACTCGCATCCGTACCTCCACCTCCAATCAACCACACAACGTAGAAGCCATAGATTCAGCGTCACCAACAACCCAACACATAGATGCTTATGAATTGCAAATCACACCACCAAGACACACAGATCGCACCACACAGATCGCATAACCCCGAATTTAAATCCTAATTTTAACATAGATCGTTGCTCGACGGCATTCAAAAAAGTTGTAGATATTTCACCACCACATCTTAACATTGCACTGCCGGTTGAGGCAATGGTTGATTTTTCACGACAGTTACTGGAGTTGGTGGGTGGCGATTGAAGCTGATTGAGAGAATAGACAGAGAGATTGAGAAGGATTTTGAACAGAGTTGGTAGAAAGTCCCAAATTTTGTTTGTGTGGACGTGGGTTTTGGGCAAAGCATGGGATGAGTATTAAAAGATAAATCTGTGTAACTAATTATTGAAATGAGAACTTAGAAAATAGGTTTGTGTTCAAAATTAAGGTCCCGTTCGGTGATGAATAAAATCAGATTAAAATTAAAAAATTAGTTGATATTATTGACTTTTATTAGATGGGTGAGACTTATTAACGACTATATTTTCAATTTTAATTGAATTTTAATATCTACCAAACGAGGCCTAAATATTATCTCTTTCTCCAAATCCAAAACGAAACTAGAGCACTTTTTACCCACACAAAGACAAACATAATTAGAGCGAGATATTTTTTGAAAGAAAAAATGGTTTTTTTAAGAAAAAACATGTTGAAAACTAAAAAATGAGGAAAAAAAACTATGAATTTTATGGTTAAAATTAATTTTGAAGAAATTTATTTTCAAAAAAATAATTCCCAAACAAGCTCTTAATATGCTTGCCCGTGGAGCCCACTTAACACTTTCTCCAGCCCCATTTTCGCCAAAATCCCGCGTCAAACGTCTATTATTTTATTTCATCATCACTCGCCGAAAACGAAACCTCCAAGAAACTTCCTTAGTTCCAATTTTCTTCACGGATATATACACACAAATTATATCTATTTTCTTAATCATTAGTGATAACCATTTTTAATTTTCCGAAAATCTTGCAGTTCTGTATTCTGGGTTTTGTAAGTTTTGGGTTGAAATGAGTAATAATATTGACGCTGATATGCAGATGGAATCTACGCCGGTAAAAGATTATGCTTTGCGTGGTAAAATCATGCTGAGTGCGATAATTATACTGTTTGGGGTGGTGATTTTCTTGGCGATTCTTCATCTTTATGCCAGATGGTACCAGCTTCGTTTGCGCCGCCTTGAACTCCAGCGTCGCCACCGCCATGACCGTCGCCGCCGCAGCCGCAGCCGCACTCATATTGTTTTCTACGTTGACAACAACCAGCCCAACTCCGCCACAGATCACGGGCTGGAGGCGGAGGTTTTCAATTCTCTGCCGTTGTTTGCTTACTCCTCCAAGACTCATCCGGAGGTGCTAGAATGCGCCGTGTGCTTATCGGAGTTTGAAGAGAATGAGACCGGCCGGTTTTTACCCAAATGCAGTCACTCTTTTCACGTAGAGTGTATTGATATGTGGTTTCGGTCACATTCTACTTGCCCCCTCTGCCGGTCCCCCGTTGAATCGATCACCGAACCGGAGAAGAACTTGGCCGAAACAGTCGCCAGCGTGGACGAACCGGGTTCGAGCTCCGGCAATAATACGACGTCGCTGGGTGATCGGACGAAGAGTTTGGACGTGGTGGGAGTAAGAATAGATATACCCAGAAGGACAGAGTTCGGTGGTGAGTTATCACTGAGTTCACCCGGATTGAGATCGCCTGGAACTCGGCTGTTGTACTTTAAAAGGCTCCTCAGCATGAACAAGAAATCTCCTATCGGGACGCCTTGTGGAGCCGGGACGAGCTGTGTGCCGGTGGGAGCCACCGAGTTGGACTTGGAGAGTGGGATGAATGACTTGACTCAGGAATCAACTGGAGTACATACGCCAAGGTAAACGAGTCGGCGCAACTTAGAAAAATAGTGACAATGTAGAAACAACGTTGAATTTCGAGGAATACGACTGTCAGTTTTCGGGTTTCTAGGAAGGTGTTGTACATCGTCGTTTTGTGGACGTGGCATGCAGGAATTAATTTCTTAATTCTGATTAATATTAAAAATAGTATAATCGAAGCATGCTGGAATGGGCGTTGTATATTATTCCCATCGCAACGCTGTCGTTTGTTTACTTGAAGTTTGTCCAAGTTATTTATTTTATTTTTATTCTTTTATTACATCTCCCCCACAATTATATTTCATTTTTATTATCGATAAAGAAAACAACCTTGTTCTATAGTACTAAATCCAACTAAAAAGTTCAGGACAAACAAATGTTACATGCATCAATTATCATTTGGTTATTACTTTTGGTCCCAATTTCCTAGGGTCGACTCGACCCATTAAACACTACCTTAGTAATACAAGGGAATCACGACGTATACCTTGCCAATGAGCTCGTGTTACCCTGCAGCATGTATGTCTAAAGGGGCTACTAATCGTGATTTCCGTCTCTTCTTGCCTTGAGGAGTAGCCCGGGTGCTGCTTGTTTTTCCTGGACTTGAGGTAGAACCTGAAGGTGATGAATTATTAACAACTTGGCGATTCTCCTTTACCGGCTTGTTTCTTTTACTACTGGCATTTCCTTTCGTTAAAGGAGACTTGGCTCTCTTTTTAGATGACCGAAGCTGCACTCCTTTCCTTCTCTCGTGCCTAAGGAGTCGAACATAGAAAGGATTAGCAGCTGTGTGGCAAGTGAAATTATCGTTCTTGTCGTCCCGCGCCAGATCCACATCTCCATTATTCACCTGCACTAGCACATGAAAATTAAATATACAAAACTACTCTTACTAGTCAAGCACAGCTCAAGTGATAACAGCAAAGTCTTGGGATTTGAGGCTCATTTGGGGGTAGGCGGTGAAATTTGGAGGAAAAAAGTCATACAGAGTTTCATATAAGTTCGAAAGTCAATACTAGAGTTATAACTAGGAACCATTTTCCCAAAACATGCCTCAATCCACAAGAGGTTGCTACTGCACACATTTGGTAATTGTTTCGAGTTTTCTCCTCTCCTGCAAAATGTATCCAAGGCTAAATTAAGAAAATAAAAAATGCGGGAATTACCAATTGAAGTAGAGCAGAAAATGTTCGAGCAACATCATGCTTATCTTGTCCCGTGACAACATCTCCGAAAGACATGATCTTTCCCTCATCTCCTTCCATAGATAGCTTATCCAGAACTCTGTCACCATATTCATGAATATCAAATGGTGGTCGAGTGTCCTGCCAGGAAATGTTATCATTATCTAACTGAAATTCTAAGAGAGAAGAAAACTTAATCAATGAGAGGAAATAGTGAATATACAGACTTGTTCTTCCAAGTTCTGCTCAATTCTTTGTTTCCATGTTGAAACCCGAGTAGCCAATTCAGTCTGCTTCTCAGTCTCGGCTAGACCAGCAAGAAGAGAATCCTATAACATGAAATAGGTTATGCATTGCACCAATTCAATGTTGCTGTTATTATTTACTATAATTAACTAGACATTGTCACATTTTCATCATTGAACATTGTCTGTATCAACAATATATATTAAGTTGGTCTATGAAGGTAAGCTGATACATCTAATATTACCAAGTGAGACCGGCAAAGATCTTCAAGGCTTGCATTGGCACCGGGATCATCATAAGCTTCGTTGCAGTCAAAGTGATTGCCAGCACCATCGTGCTGCATAAAGTGAAACTGTGAGTAGCTAGCCAAGATATTGTGCTAATTCATTTCTATGTGCGTGGTTACCAGCCTCACATTTTCTGGGTGAGAAGGTACATCTTCTTGACTGTATTTACTCTCTGGCATGTCAAAATCAGGTGGTCCGCCATCTGGATCTCCACTATCATATCCATTATCTTCAAGGTTATCCTTGAAATCATGAAAGGCGTCATTTATTTTACCCCCTCCAAGAACGAGTGACTCCCGTAGCTGCAATTAGCAGATAGATATTATGTCTGAAACAAACTTATACAGCTATGCAGCTAAAGAACCACCAAAAGACCAACCTTTTCGTAAAGTGGAGGAGATTGTGATTTTCGTTCTCTTTCTGAGATACCATGTTTTGCTTCCCATATTTCTGTGAGTTCTGAACTAATGGGACCGTGCAGTTTTGCAAGAGGAAATTCTTCAGCTATGGAAACGTGTTTCTTGGAACCAAACCCTTGCCTTTTATTAGCTTTCACTGCTTGCGAGCAAGGACAAAATCAGAAAGCATTAGATGGTAAACAAATGATACTCTTTATAAACAAATACGGAAAAGGAAATATACACTAGAGAAACCTTTTTTATAAGGTTTAACTTTCAAATTCCCTGGTTCATGAGGATTCAAAGGTTTCCATGGATCATCTTCATCAGATTCATCCAAGCCTCCGGTTTCTGGATACCCATCTCCCATTCCAGATTCATAATTGTTATCGTCAGGAAAATCATGGCCAGGAGAGGAGGGACCCACATTGTAGTCATTAGACTCATTAACAAGATTAAAAAAAGGTGACCGAGTAAAATTATAGTCTAGATTCTTTCCAGCTGACAACTTAATGCCAGTTCCCCCAGATTGTCTTATTGGTGACTGAAAGCTCTTACGGCCCTTAGAGGTCGGAGCGCTGCCTCTGTAGAAATTACTCTGCCCTTTATTAACTTTACAATCACCATTTAGAAAATCATTAACTGCAACAGCATCGCAAGAGTCTAGCAAAATAAAATCCCGGTAGAGATCATTGGTGGCTAACTGCAAGCATAACAAGTGTAACAATTTAAGATAGCAATACGCATAGAATCGTCAAAAATTCTTGATAGGCGAAATGTTATACCAGATAGGATTCTAGTTCCCCATCACCACCAGCATCAAAGCAATCCCCTTCAAGGACAACTAGATTTGCAGGTGCCCTCACAAAGTGACTTAGGGGAGAATCTCCACAGGTTGCACCATCCAGTGAAATCTTTGCTTCCACTGCAATATAATGTAATCTAAACCATGATTCTTGCTGACAGTACCATAATCACAAATGTAGAAGCAACCTACCCGGGATGTCATCTGAAACCCAAAATGAATCGTCCTCTTCATCCTTTGCAGTATGTGATCCAGTTTCTTCTGGTCGGGCAGAAGTACTATCTGCTTGATCTTGTTGACTGGTCAAATAACATAACATAAACAAAATAATCATTAGGTGTTGTAATGGCATTCATTTTTTAATAATTCTACAGGAAACCAAATGATGATTTAGCTATACACACACACATATATGCACTGATCAATATGTGCAATATGACTCCACTGTAAAAGTAAAAAATGAGTCATATTTTCGAGTGTGTACAATAATACATCGAACATTCAGTATGTTGCTGCACTAACAGTAAAATGAGTTAAACCCAAGCTGATCATCTATCAATTGTATTTGAAAGATCCATCCCATATCCACCAACTTTTGTTCTGAAAAAAAAAATGCCTTGAGATCATACTACTTATAGTTAATTTAAGTTTGAGGAAAGGAAAAGAAAAAAAAAACATTTTAGGAGCTAATTAGCTGCATGGTTAACCAAAGTAGAAATATGACAGAAGTGCATAAAAACAATTACAATGATGGGAATATGATCTCCAATTGCTTAATTCATCGATTAGCACAAAAAATAAGGCAATTATTACAGAAGTTTACATACATCTGCTAAGCTCTACAGAAAAAATTTCAGCATTTCCAAGCACATCAGGCACAAGAACGAAGGCAATTTTTAACCAAGAGAGAGATCTATGTACTAAGGCCCGTTGGGAGGGATTCTATCCTTCATGATAGGGTTAGGTATCTTTCCATTACAACATTAACATCTGAAGATTTTCAGTTGTGGCAAACATCCTTTGTCAAATGACATTTATTTCTGCAAGCAGTCAATCAAATTTTTGACAATAAAGAAATGGAAATGTTATTTACATTTTCGTAGGAAATGTTCTGAGGTATACCTTTCCAATTTCACATTTTCGGTGTAAGTATCAAAGTTAGGCAGGGATATCTAATTCAATACTTCATGTCCCGTCCATATTATGTACCTTTCTGTTTCATATTCTTTTTACGGTTCTCTCCAAATCCAAATTATAAAGGACATGGGAAAACCAAAGGGCTGGGTTCTTTTACCTTTACCCCATTTATTCCCCACAAGGACCAAAGTTACTCAAGATGTATATAAAAGGCTCAGATTGACAAAACAAGTTTTCCAAATAGCCTTTTGGTTCAAAACTTTAATATTTCCAGTGCGCCAGTGATTCAATTTTTTCTGATGTAGTCTTGATTCTAATTGCACCGAAAGCTTCAAATGATCTCTCTAATTCAATGAAATAATTTGATGTTTTTATTTAATATTTACAATCTTCACGACTAACAAATGAGCCTGTTTAGCTGCTTAAGTTTTGACTAGTAACAATGTCCAAATATATAACTATCAGCTACCAAAGTATGCAACGTAGAGAAGTTCAAATGATTGTCAAACTATTAATTTTACAGGGATCGTTCAAAAAATATTCTATGTTTTCATCAAAAATATATCAATAATACAACTCTACAAAGTAATTCCAGGAGAACGAGAACAAGATATCTATGAATATAAACTATAGGATGAGAAAAATGGTGTTCTCTCTGGAGAGGAAAAAAAACTTAATGAAAGGAGACCTGCTGGTCTACTGTTGAAGCAACATGTTAATAATAGAATCAACTACATGTTTTCCCAGCTTAAAGGAAAACTTGAAGAAATTGCGTGTTGCTCTAAAGACCTCCTCTCCCTCCTACCTTTCCCTGTCATTTTCCACCTAAGGTCTAAAGGAACCCCAGAAATTCCTAAATTACCCAATGTTTAAGATATCCAAATGGCCAATTTGAAGTTATTCCTAGATCATGAGAGAAAAACTTTAATTGAGTTATAACCTGCTGCACAATATAGAATTTGAACTTAAGTAAATCTACTCAGCAGGTGAATTCAAATTGTGAGTTGGACCAAAAGAATGTCTGCTGTAACTAAGAGCTCTTATAATCATATTGAACGTTAGCAGATCAACGACCACCACAATAAGCAATCAAATTTATCTCATAAGTCACTCACCAAGAAGAAACTTAAAGTCTTGAAAGTCAATGAGAATCAATATTGAGTTATTGATAGAATTTCAACTAGAGATTACTATTTATACTGTAACATCAATGAAATGAATATTCACCCAAAACACAAATATCAGCCCTCGGATAAAGTTTGTAACTTTGCCACGTAACTCAACTTCTATGCTCCTTCCGTGAACCCTTTAATGGGAAATGGACGAAACAAACGAGTTCTTGAACAAAAAATGTTCCCTCTATCCTCACTTATACATATTAAGTTCAGATTCTACACAAATCATATTCCTACGAGGTAAATCTTGCTTCTTCGTCTCACTTCCTACCCCCAACTCGTTTAAAAGCAAGCTTTGATAATTCAAACTTAACCTGTATTGAGTTTCTTGATAATAGCTCACATTAACCTTGAAGTTTCTTCCGTTGTTATACAACCAACACAAAAAAAGGTAAGATTCAACATCCTATAGAAGGGCTAAGTATCATATTAAATGCAAATAAGCTAGCTATAAGTTCAGAACCCAAGAATGAAACTAAACAAAATATAGTAAATAAGCCAAAAATCACACCTTTTCTGGGAAATGAACTCCAAAGCATGCAAAACCAAAGAATACAAATACTCCACTTTCCTACTGTACACCTGTATCGATCCCTGAAGAAGCAATGCAGCTACATATTGCCCCAAAACCAACAAAAAAATAATGATAATAAATAAATAAACATAACCAAACCCACATTAAATTCACAATAAAAATTGAACATTTAATAATTTACCTTCAGCGAAATTTACGGACAGGTGGGCGTCGTCGTGGCCGGAGATTTCACCGGAGCAAATCTTGATTAAATATTCCTCTAAATTCTTGGCTAAATCGACTGCCCAATTGGACTCGAGGTCCCGCAGAGGTTGCACTGTGTGGATGAATTTACCGGAGGAAGATTCGGGTTGCTCCAAATCGTTACTCATTTTTTTAAAAATCGAATTTTACATTCCATTACTAGTAATACCAAACTGTTTCGAAATTAAAGAAACTGGATTTGATTCATGAAACTGATGAAGGTATAGGAGTAAATGTCTGTATCGATAGATACAGATACGGATAGAGTGCGTGTAGGTGTTTGAGACAGAGAGAGTGGGGGAGAGATTTGAAAATTTTGGCCACCATTTCCTCCCGTTTTTCCCGCTTAGAAAAAAATAGTTATGGGCCTTTCAAAGTAACAGCCCAAGGTATTAGGACTTGGGTTGAAAGTCATGAAAGTATGGGCCAACGAGTCTGACGTGGAAGTGCAAATGGATTCAGCACGACCCGGTTTTGAGACGACTCGACCAGTCGAGTTGGTCCTTTATCCAGGCTGAGTTCGGTTCTCGAGCATACGAGGAATTATTTTCAGAGACAAATCGGCCCTTCACAGGTCGTGTGACGACAAAGTTGGAACTCTTTTGTCGTGTTCGTTGTCCAACTTATTTTAGCTCTTGAATTAATCTACTTATTTTTTTAACTATAATTAATAAAAAGAAAAATTTGTTTCAAAACTTATTTCTTTACAATAAACTCAAAAAGCTCCTGAATTAATCTAACATTATTTCCAAGGTAATTTGATCTAATTATTATTTGCACCAAACATCTCTTAATAGTATTTCTCAGGACGTAATCTAATTGTCCAATCCAATGTATCAATACGATACCACGTTGCCTTCCCAATGATGGAAAATACATATTGATGGAAACAAACACGTATTACAATAAGTCAATTAACACACACTATTTATAAGCATGGCATTTGAACTTTGTTTACCTCAAACGTTCCTCAATGCCTTCTCCATGGAAGTTCTTGATTGTAAAGATTTGAACTTCATCCACGTTCATAGCATGTTTGATAGTATTAACGAATGAGAAATAAGTCGTAAATAAGATTTGATTTATTGCAGTGTCTATTGGCAAGATTTGATTTATTGCAGTGTATATTGCAGTGTACCAAACATGTTCTTAAAGTTTAGCTCTCCGTAGCTCTAATTTTGCAATTGTCCCCAAGTGGACTTCATCAGGACCATCGGCAATCCTCAATGTTCTAGCAGTAGCCCAAAGATGAGCGAGAACAGTGTCGCCCGATAAGCCGGCTGCACCGTGCACTTGCATTGCCATGTCGAGCACCTTCAAAGCCATATTTGGAGCTGCAAACTGCCCACCCCACCAGAACGAAAGAGAGAGTTAAAGAAAAATGCAGAATCAATCTCAAAACATGTTAAACCACCGTGTATAAAAGCTTAAGAATCAGAAACAGATGCATCTATTTATTTAAATATATACCCTACTTGGTTTTCAGATAAAAGTTGATGAAATGTGTGGTTGAAAAGTTAATAAAAGTTGTAAATCCCACAAAATATGTGGTTGAAAATGAATTTAAAAATTGAGTTTTAGAAAATGGAGGTCAAACAGGGACATAATCTTCAATACACTCCTTCACGTGCGGGCCATGTTCATTTTTTATCAAGGGCTGACGAGTGCAAAATTTTAGTAAACAAGTAGAAGGCATACTTGAATCCTAGCCTTTTGCTTGCACATGCACGATTTTCGTAAATGCTTGATACTAAGATATGAATCCACGATTTTTGCCTACTATGATGCCATGTTGAACCACCAATTTAAAAGCTTCGGATGTTAGAGAGACTATAAATTTATTAATTTAAATTTAGTCTTCAATAAAAACCAAATGTAAAAAATACCTTGGCCATTGCAATTGTCCCACGGGCCTTTTTGTTTCCAAGTTGATCGAGCTGGTCCGCAGCTTCCAATACTAACAATCGGGTTTTCTCCAGCTCTATCCGACACTACAGCATGGAAAAAACTAATAAACTTGTCACCAGCTACATCACATACATTGCGAGTTTATAAGAAAAGGGCATATATTTCAATAAGAAAGTGTACAAACCGACCTTGGCAACATCTGAAAGGAATGATCCATGCTCGGCAATAAACTTATCAAAAGCTTTTCTGCTTAGCGCCCTTTGAACCATCATCTGCATGCCACGTTCGGCAGCACCTATCAGTCTCATGCAATGGTGCAACCTTCCAGGGCCCAGCCTACCCTGCAAAAGAGTAGAAAAAAAAATGAATCTGCTTTTGAGGAAAACTGTTACTTACAATTAAGGCCGACCCCATATTTATTTGGAGCAAGGCTTGCTAGTGTCATAGTTTTTAATTTTATCACATGCAACCAGAAATCTCCAGGAAAGAACATCAAAAAATTTCTAGTGTTCTTTGCAACTTTCTGTATTGTTTATAATGGCTGTTATCTCCTGGCTAATGACACCAAGGAGAGGGGAAGAAGATAGTAAATGCAGAATTAACCCTTACCACACTAGTGTACCTCATGAGAAAAAAGATAGTGCTCGTCAAGTTTGAATCAGAAAGTAAAGATTTAAGCGTGAGCATTTAAAGCCATTCAAACTGATGAAAGAACAGTTAGGATTAACACGTCTTTTAGATGGAAGTGACCTGACAGATTCTTCTACAACAGTAGTTGATATTGAAGATCAATTCATCAAAACATTAATAAAATTGTGAATTGTTTAAGTGCATGTTTGGTATGTATTAAATACTAAGGGCCTGTTTGATATCGATTTTTTTAGATAGTTTTTGAGAAAGTGATATTTTTGGAGAATATGTGCTTAAAAATTAGGGGAAAGTTACTGAGTTCACGTGCAAAATTATTTTATTGGGAGAATGCGTGATTAAAAATGAATTTGAGGTAACATAAGTTTTAGAGAAAATGTACCAAGCATGGGCTAAATAAGAAAAGAAGCTAAAAATCTTGTGCATTGCTCCGTCTAGTACATTCCCGTACTACGTACCAAGCATGAAGAGCTTCAAATAATATTACCTGTGCAATCTCGAATCCACGCCCCTCTCCCAGCAACATATTCTTGGCAGGGACACATACATTCTCAAATGATATTTCAGCATGTCCATGAGGTGCATCATCAAAACCAAACACAGTCAAAGGTCGCTTTATATTCACACCAGGAGTATTAATATCTACCAAGATCATGGATTGCTGCTTGTGCTTGGGGGCATTGAAGTCTGTTTTCCCCTGAATATATTTTTCAAATTCACTGGTTTTAATTCAAATATTAAACTCAGAGATATTCTTTCTGATGCAACAAACAGTAACTAACCATGACAATGAGGATCTTGCACCTGGGATCCATGGCTCCACTGGTCCACCACTTCCTTCCATTGATGATATATGAATCTCCCTGCCTGTTCAAGGCATCCATGTAGTAAATGATATGTTCCAGAATCTAACTAAATTTCCTTATGTGGAGTAATAAAGCTTTAATTGCTTAAAGCATTTGAGAATCACTGTGAATGAGAAAACAAGTAAAGAAGGCTTCGCAACTGCCAAGCAAAAAACTATAATCTGGTAATGAAAGAATGATCACGTTAGAGTGCAAGTAGAAATTCATAAACCTAGAACTTAAATACATCATATACATCTGTGACTAAGTAAATTTCCTAAGAGCCTAAAACTTCCCTGTTTCAAAAGAACAAGACAGAATGTTCAGTTTCAAGAATCAATTCTTTGATCAACAAGCGCTCACGTAAATTTTAATATCCAACAAGGTCCCATTATCTATCATTTCTACTTCAGAAGTGATGTTCTATAGGGCCATCTAGTGTTTCCATGCACGTACCCCTCCTGAGATTTTATTTTCTGTTATTATCTCGTATTAATAAATACACCATCCTCGAGGTGGTTTTATCAGAAATTTAGAATAAGTTGCAACCATTCTACCTTTTGATAGAACACTCTATATTGGTAGCATCAGAGGATGCAACTTGAGGTTCTGTCATTGCAAATCCAGAACGGATATTTCCTTCAAG
>CAIGRL010007903.1:0-14876 GCA_903798325.1 Fraxinus xanthoxyloides | reverse complement strand
CAAATTCTGATTTTAGTTTGTCTTTTAATTCTTCTATCTCTTTTATGTCATGACTTGCCAGCAGCATTTTATCCACAGAGTAGATAAAGTGAGTTTTCTCCACCATTTCCTCTACATAAAGATAGGTAACAAAGTTACTTCTCTTAAAATCAAGACCAAGCAAAATTGTCAAAATTTTTATACCATTGCATTGGAGATTGTTTTAAGTCATATAGGGATTTTTTAAAGGGCAAACTAAGTCCTGATTTATTTCAAAGCCTTTAGGTTGTTTTATGTAAATAGTTTCTTAAGTCACCATTTTAAAAAGCTGTTTTGACATCCAATTGATCTAATTCCCAATTAAATTGTGTGGCTAAAGCTAGAATAACCTTAACAGTTGTAAATTTCACAACTGGTGAGAAGATTTCATTGAAATCAACTCCTTCTTTTTTGGTAAAGCCATTTGCCACAAGTCTAGTTTTATATCTGATGTCATTCTCACTTTGTTCACCTCTTTTAATTTTGAAAATCCATTTACAATCAACAACCCTTTTCCTTTAGGTCTCTTGACCAAAACCTACATTTTATTCTTTTTAAGTGATTGCATTTCATCTTGCATTGCTGCAAGTCAATGGTTAGAGCCTTTACTATTTATAGCTTCCTCAAAAGACTTAGGCTTATCTTCAATCATATTTTGATAGGATAGCAACATTTCATCAAACCTAACTGAAGGTCTTATTTATCTTCTTTGCCTACTCTAGTAAGTTGATAGTTATCTAAGGACTGGTCTGTTTTTAAATCAGCTTCATGTTCACCAACTGGAGCACCATCATTAGGTGTTTCATCTTTTTCTCTTAACAGGGTGTGTAATAGTATGATGATTTTTATCATCAGATTGCTCCACCTCAATTTCAATCCATTTTCCACATTTTGTTTTCTCCACCATTTCCTCTACATAAAGATAGGTAACAAAGTTACTTCTCTTAAAATCAAGACCAAGCAAAATTGTCAAAATTTTTATACCATTGCATTGGAGATTGTTTTAAGTCATACAGGGATTTTTTAATGGGCAAACTAAGTCAGCTTTCTGATTTATTTCAAAGCCTTTAGGTTGTTTTATGTAAATAGTCTCTTAAGTCACCATTTTAAAAAGCTGTTTTGACATCCAATTGATCTAATTACCAATTAAATTGTGTGGCTAAAGCTAGAATAACCTTAACAGTTGTAAATTTCACAACTGGTGAGAAGATTTCATTGAAATCAACTCCTTCCTTTTTTGTAAAGCCATTTGCCACAAGTCTAGTTTTATATTTGATGTCATTCTCACTTTGTTCACCTCTTTTAATTTTGAAAATCCATTTACAATCAACAACCCTTTTCGTTTAGGTCTCTTGACCAAAACCTAAGTTTTATTCTATTTAAGTGATTGCATTTCATCTTGCATTGCTGCAAGTCAATGGTTAGAGCCTTTACTATTTATTGCTTCCTCAAAAGACTTAGGCTTATCTTCAATCATACTTTGATAGGATAGCAACATTTTCATCAAACCTAACTGAAGGTCTTATTTGTCTTCTTTGCCTACTCTAGCAAGTTGATAGTTATCTAAGGACTGGTCTGTTTTTAAATCAGCTTCATGTTCACCAATTGGAGCACCATCATTAGGTGTTTCATCTTTTTCTCTTAACAGGGTGTGTAATAGTATGATGATTTTTATCATCAGATTGCTCCACCTTAATTTCAATCCATTTTCCACATTTTTAGTCTAATTAAGAGGTTCTCTTTGATTTTCTGTTTTAAGATAGGGTAGATCATCCTCATTAAATACAACATTTCTACTAATTATGATTTTATAGCCTTTGATTTCCCTTACCCATATTCTATACCCTTTAACCCGTTCACTATAGCCCAAGAATACATACATAAAGGCCCTAGGTTCTGACTTGCCTTCCGACCAATGTGCAAAGGCTGCACATCCAAAAACCCTCAAGTCACTGAAGTCAATGGGTTTTCCACTCCACATCTCTTCAGGGATTCCAAAATGTATAGCACTAGAAGGAATTATATTAATAAGATAACTAGCAATTTTAATAGCTTCGCCCCAAAATAACTTAGGCAGGCCAGAAGTTAAAAGCATGCATCTCACTTTTTTCAAGAATAGTTCTATTCATTCTTTCAGTCAAACCATTTTGTTGTGGAGTGTGTGTTACAGTTCTATGTCTTAACATACCAGAAAATTTGCACAACTCATCAAATTCAAGATTGTAGAATTCCAAACCATTATCAATTCTTAAAACCTTAATCTTTTAATCAGTTGGTTTTCTATCAAAGCTTTCCATTCTTTGAAAACAATAAAAGTGTAAAATTTTGATTTTAAAAGAAAAGTCCAATTTTTTCTAGAAAAATCATCAACGACCAACATGTACGTGTAGGCATAGAAGTTGGTCCCCAAAGATCAGCATGCAAGTATTTAAGCATTGACACAGATTTATGCCTTCCAGGAAAAAATGGTAGTCTATCATGCTTTCCTATAATGCAATAATCATAAAAATTGAGTTTTTCAATGTTATTTTTTCCCAAGGTACCCTGTTTTTTCAAAAGCTGTAGTCTTTTGTCACTAATATAGCCCAATCTTTTATGTCATATTTGTAACTTATCATTTGGAACTGAGATTGCCGCTGGAGTGGAATCTAAAAAAATTTAGTTTGTAAAATATACAGACCGTGTCTCTTAGGAGCTTCAACAATCAAGTGAGAGTCTCTTAAGATTTTAATATGTCCCTTGTTAATCAAGATGTCATAGTTTAGATCATCTAAAACCGCAAGGAAATAAGATATCTTTGCATCAAACCATTATCAATTCTTAAAACCTTAATCTTTTAATCAGTTGGTTTTCTATCAAAGCTTTCCATTCTTTGAAAACAATAAAAGTGTAAAATTTTGATTTTAAACGAAAAGTCCAATTTTTTCTAGAAAAATCATCAACGACCAACATGTACGTGTAGGCATAGAAGTTGGTCCCCAAAGATCAGCATGAAAGTATTCAAGCATTGACACAGATTTATACCTTCCAGGAAAAAATGGTAGTCTATCATGCTTTCCTATAATGCAATAATCATAAAAATTGAGTTTTTCAATGTTATTTTTTTCCAAGGTACCCTGTTTTTTCAAAAGCTGTAGTCTTTTGTCACTAATATAGCCCAATCTTTTATGTCATATTTGTGACTTATCATTTGGAACTGAGATTGCTGCTGGAGTGGAATCTAAAAAAATTTAGTTTGTAAAATATACAGACCGTGTCTCTTAGGAGCTTCAACAATCAAGTGAGAGTCTCTCAAGATTTTAATATGTCCCTTGTTAATCAAGATGTCATAGTTTAGATCATCTAAAACTGCAAGGAAATAAGATATCTTTGCAAATCAGGAACATATCTAGTTTTTTAAAGAACCAGTTTCTTGTTTCCCTTTACCTTTAAAGTGTTAGTTCATATTCCCTTTACCTAATATGTCATGTGATTATCCATTAAAACTTTACCACCAGTCACATTTTCAAACTCAGTGAACCATTCTTTATTTGGACACATGTGGTAGGTGCAACCAGAGTCAAGTATCCATTCTTGACAGGGTGGACAGTTTATAACAACATAAACTTTATCAATGTTGGCCTCTTCATTAAAGGCCAAGGCTGTACCACCATTATCTTTAGACTTATTTTTCAAGTTATAAAACCTCTTGGGACAATCTTTGATAAAATGAGCCTCTCCAAGATAGTAGAAACACATTTTACCTTTTGTCTTCATTTTCATTTTATCTTTAAACTTTCCCCTTTTCTTGTGTCCAGGTTTCTTGTTAAAGTTAACATTCTTGGGATTAAACTAAGACTTCACCATCAGATTCATACCATTGACAGACTCTTTGTTTTCAATTTTTACTCTAAATCTTTAGTTCTTAATGCATTAATGATCACATCAAAAGTTAGAGTTTCTCTACCATATACAATTGCATTTTAACATCTTTATATTTATCACCAATTTAATTTAATAAAACCACAGCTACCTGTCCACTTGAGAGTTTCTCATCACAATTGGCTAGGTCATGGGATAATCTGTTGAATCTATCAATGTTAGTTTCAAGGTCAAGACATGGGTCCAGTTTAAAACCAAAAAAATGTTTCAAAAGATAAACCTTATTGTGCATGGTTTTGCTCAAATAAATGGTTTCCAATTTCTTCCACAATTCAGTAGCAGCCTTAGTTTCACCAATTTCTCTAAGTACATTGTCAGACATGCAAAAAGATTGAGCACTATGCAGTTTTATCTTGTTCAGTTACTGTACTTGATTCAAGATTAGTTCACCATGACTCATCAATGACTTTAACACATTTTTGTTGAAGTAAAAGAGCTTTCATTTTATGGCTCTAGAGACTAAAGTCTCATATACCATTAAAGACATCAAGTTCACAAGTACTTGCAACTTAAAATAATACAAATATCACCACACAAGAGATACTGAATATACAATAATTACAAGTTGTAAAGAACTTTAGTTATTTCATAGAAAATATGTTCTCAGTTATGCAGTCACAGTGTGTTCTATTCAACAAAAATCACGTACAAATCACAAGAAGTATGTATTATACAACAATAAAGATCACATCAAGGTAATAATATCAAGATCTTTGACTTAAGTCAAAGGTAACCCTCAAATTTCAGACAACTCTTAAGGTTTCTGGACAAATGAAATACAAAGATAGTCACATATCAAGGGTTTTAAACACAAATGCAGTGAACTTTAAGAGTATATACATGTAATCTGTACTATTAACCTTAAAACAAGAACGAACTCACCAAATCCCTTTATTAGGGTCTCAAGAAATAACGAAGATCAACTTAATCAAGTGTCACAACTTTCAGATCTACAAGAATCATAGTTAAGAACCTCCGTTCAGCCGCTCAGATACCACTGTTAAGAGGACGTTCAAAAAGATTAGGCCAATATCAACAACAAAATATGCAAGAACCAAGAAAACGAACAAGAACTATAAAAGAGGAAATTTCATTAAAATTTACCCTAAGGCAATAACACCCAAATACACCAGTGCTTCCATCACTGGAAGAACCACCGTCTGAATGGAACACACCACGGTAAAAATTACTAGATTTTTCACTCAGATCATAACCACACAAGATCACAGAATCTCAGCCTTCCCTCAACAGTCTATTGTTCACACAAGAACACAACACTCTACTCAAATAGAAATCATACAAGATTATAATAGTTTGAAAAAGTAACAAAAAACAAAAGAGAGTTTTGATTTGGAGAGAGAAGAAGAAGTAGAACTCGAACGACTCAGAGAGAGAGAGAGCCAGAGAGAGAAAATATCATAGATTTTTCTCCTATTTCAACCCTAGAAGGGTATATATATATGAGAGTCACCCAAAGGTCTCCATCCAATGGTTGTGAGGCTAACGCTGGTGACATCTGGAGCATCCATTCATTTAGGAAAAACACGACTTTTAATTTGAAACATGATTTTTGTACCATAACAAACTAACAGATTTAATAAACTAGTCAATTGATCAACACATCCAGTCAGCGGCGGTCATTGCATCATTGTGCCATCTTTACATTACGAGTACAGCTTAAATCCACAACTTGCCCTGCAACTAGTCCTTATGTACCAATGGCCTTGGCCAATTCTCCTATGGTCGCAAGAACCCAACTTGGTGGGACTCCGTTGGCGATAGCGATGACAAATTCGAAGGCCAAAATCATCTTAAATAAGTGACATATTATGGATTACTTCTACCGCCCATGTACTAGGTATGGCAGAGGACCTGTAGCCTCCCACTAGCTCACAGTCGACAATACATAATATCTGGTACACCCTCTTGCCACCTGCCAACAAAGAATACCGCCTTGCTTCATGGATCTTTGGTGGGTTCTTTACCGAAAAACTTCATCTAATGCCTTATTTACATAATTGGCCTTCTCAATCATGTATTACTCGAAATTGAAGGTGGGTCTAAAGTACTGATAATTATTAATAAGCGAACTAGATAATAAGTTATTTCTTGTCCAAGCAAAAGAAACAAAACCAAAAAATATGTTAATGTTACGCCTCGCCTCCAAGTCTCAAAGTAAAGATGCCACATGGGTAGAAAGTCAAAAGGAAGATTTACATAGTCAATGTATGAAGAAATCAAATAGGCCGAAGTCTTTTCATCAAAGGGCAGATGTTCATATTGAGCCTCAATCTAAAAAATGAAGAACTACAAGTTAGGCTAAGGCTCTCATAGGTTCCCAAAGTCATCCGAAGTTCATGGAGCTGATGTTGTCTATTGTAACAAGATTTGAAGATCTTTTAGAAGTGATTGATATAACACTTGTAATAAAGTTTGTCAGTATGCTAGCCTATTATGTAGAACGGCTGACCCATTATCAATGTATTAATTATAAGAATAGACAGTGATGTGAAACCTCAATTTAGGAGATTAGGCCACGACCACGTTGGTCAAGACAGTATAAATAGGTTCTCTTTGTAAGTAATGTGGGATTGGGATTTCGGTAATAATACGCTTGAAATATACATTTGAACTCTCTAGAAATTCATGCAAACATTTGGTTGAATATTTATTCATCTTCTTTGCAAGTTTATCAAACACAAATTTCAATATACAATATAGTGGCCTCAATGTACATTTTTATCTATCGCTTTTGCTTCACATCGCCAGAGGTTGAACATGTTAGTCTCTCGCTGTAAAGTGTCTCCCACATCCCTTCCTTCTTATCTACCACCATTATTTCGGTATGAACGTAGCGAAATCGTACTTAAGTTGGCAAGAGTGGGCCCGACATCTATTGAGTTGATTTTTTAGGATCAATAGATTGGTGTCGTCTATGGGAAGTCATACATTTAACCACAAAAACACATGAGGAGAATCGTTGAAAAATCTCAAAATCCAATACTTATTCAGTCCTTGAAGAAAGTAGAATTCTGTTAAGAAAAGTGTTTATAATGAGTTCAAATGATGAAAGTACACATCGAAGGACAAGGGAACACCTTGAAGAAGGGGATCCTCATGAGCTACTCCAACCGCTCGCTCATTACCCTCACTGTATAGACGAGATGGGTCCATAAGCGAATGCAAAATTGCAGCTAAGTTCAGTAGAGAAATGGCCACAATGAATGCCAACATGAGAAATATAACCCAGCAAAACATGGCCACGCATGAGATGTTGATGAACATGCAAGGATGAAGGATACCCTATTTCTCCATACATAGTCCCCGAAAATGCATTCATGGCCAACAAGGATATTACCATGAAGAAGAAGTCCAAAGTCAAATGGTAGGATACCATCACACCAGGATAGAAGCTCCCCGGAGATGGAGGTCGAGATTGATACGTCAACCAACTACGCTTCGGAAAAACCCTATGAGGCCTCATTTAGCTTATCTCCAAATTATGAGCCAGAAGATTAACCTGAGGTCAGCAAGCATTTTTGATAGGATAAGCCTGGGTTGCCTAGAAATATACCGACTCACTCACCTCATATGCCTATGAATAGGCAGGCTTCTCCTCCTTATGTGCCTAGAAATATGCGATATGAACCTCCTCGCTATGAAGAACAAGAACCACCATACCATAAGGAACCTCGAATTACTTCCCCTAGAAATAGATGAGAAAGAAGAGATCGGGCAATGAGTGAGGTAGGACCCTCTCAACCACATCTCCATACTCATCAAGAGAGGGATTTAGATTCTGATAAACCACAAAGATCCTATGACCTCGATGACGATGACAACGACCACTCACTATTCTTACAAGCCATAAGAAATGCCCCGATACTGAACCACTTCACACTCCCTAAAATTCCTGAGTATGATGGGAGGGATGACCATGCGAAATACCTCAACAACTTTAAAACACACATAAACTTGAAAGGGGCCACCCTAACTATGAAGTATAGAGAGCTGAAATTTTGTACACACGATTGCCAGAAGGCAGCATTTGTAACTGGCCAAATTTCAAAAAGACGTTTTTAAAGCGCTTTACTACAAGCAAATAATGTAAAAGACATATTCAATGCTTACAAAACCGCCAACAACATGACGAGACGCTGAAAAGTTTCTTGTCCTGTTTCACTAACAAAATGACCTACTGTGCGCAAGTCACAGATAGGGAAGCTTTGATTGCCTTAATAAGAGGTTTGGACATGAACTCTCTCTTTTGGAGAGAAGTGCACAACAAAGACCCTACTACGTATGATGCCCTATTAGAAATGAAAAGGCGAGAAATCATCATTGAAGAATTGAGGGATGATAGAAACAAGGCCAGCCAAGGACTTTCCTCTCCACAAATGCAAAGAGAAAAATGTCCTACCTCTCATTTGATGGATCACCAGACACCACTTAACCACGAAAAAGCACTAGGCACCACTTAATGCGATTCCCACTTTGGCTTATGAGAAGGTAAACCTGATGCTGAAATGCATCAGCGCCGCTCTACCCTAGACACCCACTAAGGGAAAAGGGTAGGGGACGGGGAACTGAACCTAGAAATAGGGACGGAGCGCCCAATTATTGAACCTACCATTTATCACATGACCACCACACGGAGAACTGTTGGGATGTCGCAAGACATTCTCACAACACCAACCAAGGAAGAGGCAGACGCCATCGAAGAGATGTTCCTCCGAAGCACAACCAATTACATGGAATAACGAGCTACAACGTCCCAACAAAAATGACCCCTAAGGGAAATGGATAATGATACAGAAAGCCCAAAGAGAGTCAAAGGCAAAGGCGAAGTCCCCTAACAAACAATGGCCGGAACCCATCAGGGAAACACAATCATTGAAAGCCCAAATGTTAGGGATAATCTAGGAACTCACAAAGAAATTATGTTAGAGAAGTAAATGACCCTCTCATGACGACATAGTTAACCAATCCTCCATCGAAGGAGCAATTGCACCAATCACATTCACTAAAAAAGATGCCACGTGTGCATATCCACACTGTGATGCCCTATTGATAAGGACGACATGAAAAGAATGTTAATAGATAATGGAAGCTCAGTTAACATCGTCTTTGGAACCATTTTTGACAAAATGAAAGTTGACCATGAATTGATCCCCAATGAGTTCCCCACTGTATGGCTTTACAGGAGATAGCATCATCCAAGGGGTAAAATCACTCTAGCAATAGAGATAGGGACTGCACCCTTGACCGCTCACCATTTCATGGATTTTTTGGTAGTTGATAATCGACCATCTTAACCCGAAGTACTTCGAAGGCCAGTTTTGAAGGAGCTATAGGCTATCACCTCCATTCATCACTTATGCATGAAATTTTCAACTGAAAATGGCATTGCCACAGTCCAAGGTTACCAGCGAAGTGCAAGGGAGTGTTACTCGAAATCCTTGAGAAAAGATGAACCAAGAACTGTCAACATCATTGTCATAGATCTTGACTTGACATGAACGACGTCCCTAGGCGCCTGAACAAGGGGAAGACGTTGAGATGACTAATGTCCCTAAAGAGCTGTACCCTCACATCATTGTCTGTGAACCTCAAACAGCAGCTAAGGAAGAACTTGAGAGCTTTCCAGTAGACCCACAGGATTCAGCAAAGCACTTGCAGATGGGAAACAACCAACCCATAGAAGCGAAAGAAGAGTTGAAAACTTCATATTAAAAAATCTTGATGTTTTCGCCTGGAAATATGGCGACATGATAGGCATTGATCCAAGATCAACTACCACCACTTAAATATAGATCCAAAGGTTGCGGCACAGAGGTAAAAGAGAAGAGCCCTTAACCCTGAAAGATATGAGGCTCTAAAAGATGTGGTTAAGTAGCTGATCGACAATGGGTTTATCCAGGAATCGGTGTATCCAAAGTGGGTTTCTAACCCATTATTGGTCAAAAAGCATAACTGAAAGTGGAGTGTTTACATAGACTTTCCAAATTTAAACCAAGATTATCCTAAGGACAGCTTCCCACTTCCCAAAATCGACCAACTTGTGGATTTAACTCCTGGACACAAATTTTTTAGCTTCATGGACGTGTAATCTAGGTACAGCCAAATCCCCATGTTCCCAGCAGATGAGGAGCACACCTCCTTCGTCACGAACAAGGGACTCTATTGCTACAAAACCATGTCGTTCGGGTTGAAAAACTCCAGAGCAACCTATTAAAGACTTGTCAACAAAATGTTCGTTGACCTTATTGGGAAAACCACGGAGGTATACATGGACGACATGTTGGTGAAAAGCATATAAGCCGGGATCATGTTAAACACCTAAATGAGACATTCCAAATTTTGAAAAGATATTGGATGAAGCTCAATCCTTTAAAATGTGCCTTTCGAGTTTCCTCTGGAAAGTTCTTGGGCCGAATCGTCAACCGAAGAGGCATTAAAACGAACCCTGAAAAAGGTTAAAGCTTTAATTAAGACGAGGTCGCCTAAAAAATCTAAACAGGTACGAGCCTCACTGGACGAGTAGCAGCTTTAAATCTTTTCGTCTCCAAGGCAACAGACAAGTGCCTACCTTTCTTTAAGGTACTCAAATGAAGGAACAAACTTCAATGGACAAAAGATTGCGAAGTAGCCTTACAAGAGCTGAAGAAGCACTTGGGACAAGCTCCCCTCCTTTCGATGCCTAAGGATCATGAGTCACTTCAGTTATACTTAGCAGTGACTTCCGAGGCTATCAGTTCGGTTCTAATAAGAGAAGAGAACAACCACCAACTGCATGTTTATTATGTCAGCAATGCACTCTTGGCTACAGAGACTCGATATCTAGACAAGAAAAAGTTATCTCTTTCCTTGGTAACGACGTCAAGAAAGTTGAGACTATACTTCCAAGTCTATAGTATACACATGTTAACAAATTTCTCCTTCAAGCAAGTACTACAGAAACCTGACGCTTCTGGGAGGTTACTTAAGTGGGCTGTGGAACTTGGTTAGTTTGACATGATCTTTAGGCCAAAGGGCAGCTATCAAGGGTCAGGCCTTGGTAGACTTTGTGGCCGAATTTACTCATGTTTCAAAATCGAAAGAGGAGATGAAACATGTCGAACCTTCAACTTGGAATCTCTCAGTTGACACATCCTAAGGAGAGACAAGTTCAAGAACATGGGTTATCTTAGTCAGTCCAGAGGGACATATGCTTACTTATGCCGTAAGATTCGGTTTCAAAGCCACCAATAATGAAGCAGAATATGATGCCCTGATGGCCAACTTAAGGTTAGCAAAAGAAATGTAAGTCTCATCATCAACAGTGACTTCCAGATAGTAGTGAGTCGAGTTCATGGTAATTTCTCAGCTAGAGATAAGTCTATAGCATCATACTTGAAATTGGTTATGAGTTTCATCCCATCCTTTGAAAGATTCTAGCTGGTACAAATCCCACGCTCCAAGAACGTTCATGTAGACACCCTATCGAAATTAGCAAGTAGCAAAGATTTCGAGCTGCTCACAGTTGTGCCTATAGAACATCTTTTCAGACCTTTTACGACATAAACGAGGTTGTAATGTAGGTTGAAGACACTCTACCTTGAATGTAGCCAATCATATCCTACCTTAAGGACCAAACCTTACCCCTGGAAAGGAGAAATCTCAAAAAAGAGTTGTCCACCTCGTCTACCAAGACGATGTATTATATAAATGTGGGTTCTCATTACCCCTGCTCTGGTGCATTGGAGAAGCATAAACAAATTATGTGCTCTGAGAAATTAATGAAGAGATATGTGGGAACCACATTGGAGGATGATCCCTAGCACAAAAATACTTAAACGGGGATATTACTGGCTTCGTAATAATTCGTTTGCAACTATCCAAATATAATCTTCTCAAGAGTTAAAAGTCATATCCAGCCCTTGGTCTTTTGTAAAATAGGGGATTGATCGCATATGGCCTTTTCCCAGAGAAAAGGGAAACTCTAGCTTCGAATTGTCGCCATTGATTACTTCACCAAATGGGTAGAAGCCAAACCACTCGCCAAAATCACTGAAGCCAGCACCTTCAAGTTTCTTAGAAGAACATCATCTACAGGTTTGGAATACCCTACTCAATTGTATCAGATAATGGTAAACAATTTAACGACAAAAAGGTTAGAAATTTGTGTGAAGAACTGGGCATCAGGAAGTATTTTTCTTCCCCATACCATTCCCAGACAAATGGGCAAGTCGGGGCTGTTAATAAAACGATCAAGTATACATTGAAAAAGAAATTGGATGCATCTAAAGAGGCACGGGCCGATGAGTTAGCTCAGGTACTCTGGGTCATCCCAACTACGAGCAAAACTGCCACAGGGAGATCCCATTCTCTATGGCCTACGGAGCAGAGGCTATAAGCCCTGTTGAAGTAGGCCTATCATTTCTTCGACGATTACATTTCAACAAAATAAGTAACAATGAGATGAGAAGATGTGGACTCGACCTTCTTAAAGAAAGAAGGGATGACTCTCAAACCAGATTGGCCATTTAACAAAGAAAAATAACTAGGTACTACAATTCAAAGGTAAAAAAGAAGTCATTTCGTTTGAATGAACTGGTACTATGAAGGGTATTCCCACCCTTTAAAGAACATGGTTCAAGAACCCTTGGTCCCAATTGGGAGGGTCCCTATCGCATCAGTGAAGAGGTTCGGTCAAGAACTTAAAAAATTGAAAATATAGATGGAAAGGCATAGCCTCATCCATGGAATGTAGAACATTTGTGCAAGTATTACCAATTATGTAAACATCTTGTACATACGGTTTGAAATTCAATAAAAAAATGACGTATTATGTTAGCCATGAGTTAGAATTCTCCTTTGAAAAGTCAAAAATCCCTGGAGGTACTTCTGCAAGGATGAACCTTCCTTATGTAGGGAAAAGATAAAAATCTTGCTTAGGGAAAGAAAGTTGTTAAGGAAGTCTCAGCGTGGGCGAATCACTCAACCACATGCTTAGGGAAAGAAAGGCAAGTGAACCACATATACTTGGTGCAAATTATAAATAAAGTCAAACTAAAATCTAAAGTGCTAAAGAGCCTCAGCTCATACACATCAATGTACTTAAGTTTAGAAATTTACAAAGGTACATGACCTTCAAACACTTGGATAAGATTTTCATGTTTGAGTTACTATTGAAGTATAACGTGTGAAGGTCTAATATTATTTAAGTCTTACATACATTTTTGACCCTATAACATTAATTATCTAGTTCCACAAATTATGAAATCATTAAGAGGTCTTCAGTTGACCTATTATTTGAAGTCTGATGTATTTAGATTTTGAACTTTGTTGTTAGGTCAGACCTCCTAACACTTGTAAAAAAATGCAAGTTTGAATATGTTACTGAAGTTCATAATTGGATGAGTCTGACCTTATTACGTGTTTCATGTTATTAAACCTCAATGATCGTAAGTTCAATGTAGCCAAGCTTCCGAAGTTGTTATACGTCTGATGTTATTATCAAGTTGATGTTACTTTAGTCTGATTTGATGTCATTGTTGAATTTCAAGTGGTTCGAATCTATATTGTCAAGAACATCAGAATTGAGCAAAAGTGGTAAAAATGCAAAAAGTAAACATACTAAAGTATTAAATAAAAGGAGAACTTTATTCATTCATCAAAAAGCATTTACAGTTGTTGGGCCGAAGCCATTACACTTGGAAGAAAAACAAAAAAAAAGTAGAAAATGAAGAACTACTCTAAGCTAATGGGGGTTGAGGAGTCACAAAAAGTACTATGGCATCAGAAGCCACTTCTTTAATTGTCCTTAGAGAAGGCCAATAAAGAGAACGTTGCTCCAAAGGGATAGTTGGGGAAGTTGAACTCCAGAATATCTAGACTAACTGAAGAGGTGGAGGATGCCAGGCAGGAAGCTAAAACTACTTGTACTGATCTTGAGAAGTGCTTCCTTACCAATTTCCATTTAACTAAAGTGTACAAGAGCTCGGCGAAGTATTGGTGAAGGTATGCTNTTACCAATTTCCATTTAACTAAAGTGTACAAGAGCTCGGCGAAGTATTGGTGAAGGTATGCTTACACGGACATGATTGAATTACTGGAGGTGCACACTCAATGCATCAACACCTTGGAGTTGAAAATAGAATTTTTGGAGGATGAAGCAGAGGAGCCTGAGCCTCAAACTTTGGCATATGGAGGCTAAATACTTTTGATGGACATTGGACATCTCCACTCGCTTTGTACGCGAGGCCACTTAGCTTTGGGATAAGTGAACCTGTTTCTTTAATTTCTCTATTTCTTTCAAAGACGAAGCTAGCTTCACAGACTTCTTTGCCTCTTTCTTCTTCAAAGCATCGGCCTCAGCCTTAGCTACCTGGGCAGCCTCCTCAGCCTGAGAGACTTTATTCACGAACTCTTTATTTTTTTGTTTAAGATTTTAAAAGAGAGCCTTCACCTCTATAGACATACCGAATGACCTCCCCGCCTCAGCCACCATCGTGGAAACGACGTCGACGACATCATTCTTATCCACGGAAGATTGCCTCTTGTTCGTCCAATACTTATGAAATGTCATTTTTGGAGTTTGACGTTCTGGAGGAAGAAGGGCAAGAGCCTCAAATTCAAGCTCGTCGGTCCGCTTGGCCAAAGCCGATTTTGAGTTAGAACCTTCAGAGGTGGTGGAGTCACTTGAAGTCTTGGCCTTCTTGGTAGGGTCTTGCCTCTAAGGCTCTACAAAAGTTGGCATCTTCCTATCCCTCAGAGGCCGCAGCCATCGAGCTACCCAACAATTTTTTCCCCATTGGGATCTTAGAGCGTGGAAAGGGACATCCCTTAAACTACCCACCCTACTAAATATCGGGACCCTGAACCTTTTATTTGGTTCATTCTCCACCAATTTCTTTCCTCTATCGGCATCTTACTGAGAGGCAGCTTCTTTATTG